>PVLC010000877.1:55781-85946 GCA_004027655.1 Graphiurus murinus
CGAGTCTCACTAAGTTGCGGAGTGCCTCACTAGGTAGCTGAGGCTGGCCGCGAACCCGGATCCTCCGGTCTCAGCCTCCCGAATGCTGGGATTACAAGCGTGCGCCACCACGCCCGGCTCGGTTCTAATCATATTTTAAAAGCCACTGAGCTATAGCATCTCCTTGTAGCAATTTCACTAAGTTAAACCCCCACCTGCTATGGATTTTGTGTTTTCATTCATGGGAGGCCATTAGTATTTGCATATCAGCAGCATTAAGCTTTAATGAGAAAGCAGTCTTTTGATTATTTCTCCAGGAAATAATAATCTCTTGTCTTTGGAAAATGTAAACATATTGAGTATACCTCTCTAACTGATCCATATCTTCACCTGGTGCACACATGTAGTCAAATGTGCATTGCATGGGCATGCCCAGCATCACAAGGAACAAATACTTTCTAGCAAGTATTAGAACCAGCTCCTGCCTTTCAAAGCAGAGCTATCAAATTTGACAATTACTCACAATGAAAAGCAAAATTTCAGCCCTGTTTTAGACAGATGGAAGGTTTTTATATTTCCAGGGGTACATCTGTGATAACTCCAGGCTTGAGTGGCTTGGGAAAGAACAGGAGACATTTCATTTCACAATTTCAGGGGGACCACAGCCCACAGACACCAACTTGTGGCCAGGGACTAGAGAACATGTTTAGTTCAGGCCTGTTCCAGGAAAATGGCTCCAATCCAAACATAGGACCATGCCAGAAAGCAGGATTATTTAATCACCTGGAATCCAGGCCTTGCCACTATAGTTGCTGCAGGAACCTGTCACAGTTGACTAGCCAGAGACCTAGGACCAGATGCATTCCCAAACTGACACCTGAGCCTTAGGAAAGCCAATGTGATTCCACCCAGTGAACAGCAGGGCCTAAACTAGCCAGCGTTTAGGGGTGAAAGGAGTCATTCTCCTTAAGCACAATCCTTCAAACAGGAAGTTGGCAAGGAGAGGAAGACCTTTGGGCATCCAATTAGATAACCATCTCTAGTCATGTCTTACTAGAATACAGCATTTTGATATTAATCACTGGAGACTCAAATGCATCTGAGACATTTCCTTCCTGAGTTTACTTAAAATTTTTTTTTTATTTAAACTCATATTGAAGAGTTGGAAACAAATGTCGTCATTCAATTCAGATTTATTTTAGGAGTAATGAAAGATTAATTTGTGATGAGGTCATTCCTTCAGAAACAGAGTTCTGAATAAGAGTGAGTGCTAGGGACCAGGACAGATATTAGTAATTTCTGAGGTAGATACTATTAAGTTCTTTTTCACTTAAATCATATTAAAAGAGGAAGAAGGTTAGAGAAAAGGGAAGATACAGGATGTCAGCTGAGATTTTTAATAACTGATTGCAAATGGCTACTGAGTTTGGACATATTTATTTCTAAAACTTTCAGGGTGAGGGGAGAGATTTTGTATTGCTTACAGATTCTGGATGAGCCATATATTTGCATGTATGGCTAAGACACAATCTTAGAAAGTAATGACAATTATCTTTAATGCTGTGATTGTGTATCCAGGATGGATGCTCACAGGCAAACCAAAGTCCATTCACAAATATCCCATTACCTAGGAGGGCCTCTGCACTGAGTGTTCTATAGTGCCCCAAGGCTATTAAAGTTTGTGGGGAAATGCCCAATCTGTCTTGGGAATAAGCCATGCTTATTTGTTATAAGTGAGTAAAAGGTTTCCCTGAGCCCTCAAGAGACAGCTTCCATTGAACACCCATGATTTATGCCGTATCATAATTCCATTATATTAGCTGGGTAGAAGCAGCTGTCCCCCCAAGTTATTAAAGCTGTTCATTTCTGCTTAGAACCCCATGGTGCAGAGGGTTTCCATGGCAAAAGAGAAAATAGCTGTTTTCCCTCCCATGCCTCTAGCCTGGGGTTCAGTTTCCACAGCCATCTGAATAATATACAGAGCTCAGAGAAACAGGGGTACAGGGATCTAAATCCTCCTTGACCAAAGACTTGGTATATGAATAATTTGCAATGTAGGATTTCTAAAAAATTTATTTATCTTCATCTTTTTCTATTTTCTCCTGCAGAGAGGCAGAAGGTAGAAGGGGCTTTAAAAATTCATCTCCAAGAAGCAAGAGCAACCTGGTTTACTCTAGCTTAGCAGTAACTCATGAGTGAGCAAATAATTCCCAAGAGGAAGGTGGGAGATGATGGCCTCCTGGTTATCAGGCTGCAACTCCATGCCTTTGGGTTGATGTGCTCTTGGTGGACTCATTGTTTTGTCTAGCTTCTCTATAGTCCCACAGTTAAATAAAAGGAAAAGAAAACAATTTTATCTCTACTTTTTGGTGTTGGCATATAAGGAAGCCAAAAATACTTAGGGTCCTTTCTGAGAATAGAAGGGATTGTGCTTAGGGTTGTGTAAGGTTCTAATAGGAAGAGAAAAGTGCATAGGTGATATCCACAGGGGATTTGAAACCGAGTCCGAGTATATTTCAATTTAACATAAAGGATTTCCTTATCTAAGGAAAACAGGGATGTCATCAAAATATTGATGCACACTATTGATGATAGTGGGCAGTGTTTATTGCCACCAGTTGGATAAAGGCTTGAACCATATCACCTGTTTCTTTTCCACTGAGGAAATTTTATCTTTTATTTCTGTTAAGACCTGTCTGCATTTCTTCATCTGGGTCCTTTCCTCTGCCCAGAGACACCCACTTATCTGCCTTCACATGCCAACTGATGCTGCCGACCTTGAACTGGCTTCCTGTGGTGAGAAGGAATCATCCAGGTTGGGCCAGAGTCCAGCTGAATCGAGGTCTCTGTTGTGAGATATTATTCTCAACCTATCTGGGCCTCAGTTTCCTCACTAATGCCAAAAAAGGGGCATGAAAGTACCTGACTTGTAGGCTTATGGTGAAGAGTCAATGAGTTAAGACATCTGAAGGGCTATGTCAAGTGTTTGGCACACTTTCAGTGTTACATAAAAGTTTATGGCCATTGTAGCTCTCATTGTTATAACCTGACTTTATCTTATTCAATTGATGAAACCACTATTGTGCTCTGCACTTTGGGTCTCTATCAGATTATCTGTTGGGTTACCTCTCCACCACATGTCCTATGGCTCTCCAAATAATCATTTCTTACTTTGATTCAGTGTCCTAGTTATGGAATAAAGCAGATATTATCAAAGCCTCTAGAGAAACCACACTTTCTTCTCTTTGTAGTTAAAGTTCTCAAGACTTGAGACCATAACCCAAGTTAGGTCATCTAGAAGAAGACATTAAGAAAGTATGTGTACTGACTGGATGAGGACATTGCAGGATAGTGATGAAGACTGAACAGCCATGGAAGGGAGGGGGGAAATTCCACACTGGATGTAGAGAGGTGAGCTGAGATGCAGGCCCCACAGAGCCTCAGCCTGCCCTCCAGGCCATTGTGTGATGCACATGGTCCCCCAGAGTGACCCAAGGCATTCCAGAAATCCCTGGCCTTTGTAATCCCAGAGGAACCTCCAAGTGGATGTGGCCACTTCAGGAAGAATGGCCCTTGGGCAAGGAAAATCCCAAGGAAGCTGATAGCTAGAAGTACTCTGCTTCCTGAAGAGAGATTTGAGCAGGCTTATCCTGTACTCCACAGGTGAAGTTCCAGACTAAAAAGGCTGAAGCCTTCCCAGGGAGACTCAACACAGCATTGCTTTGCAAAGCTTCATGATTTGGATAAATACTTTTTACAGGGAAGGATATGGCAAGAAATGGGGATTGCCCCAAGGGTAAGGGACAATGCTGAAGGAAGGAAGGGTGGCAAGGCAGATGAAAACAAATAATAGACCAGAAGTTTATGTTACTATAGGAAGTGGGAAAATTTCAACAGGAAGTAAAGGGAGCCAAGGACAATCTTTACATGGGTGGAGCTGCTGGAAGCAATTTGGGGCTTTAGGGATCTATATGTAAACATGCTGTTTCCACTTCAATTTTGCTTGCTTGCAGTTATTTATTTATTTATTTATTTATTTATTTATTTATACTGCAGATTGAACCCAGAGGCATTCTACCTCTGAGCTACACCCCCAGCACTTTTTATTTTTTTGTTTTGATACTATCTCAAGCTAGTTTGTTGAGAATCTTGCTATGTTGCTGAGGTTAGTCCGGAACCTGCAATTCTCCTGTCTCAGCCACCCAAGTACTAGGATTACAAGTATTTTTTCTTTCCCTAATTTTTTTAAGGTGTTAGAAGTTTCTAGAAGAAACTGTGGCAGGCTTAGAGTGGCCAACCCTCTCTGTTTACTCAGTTTGAAATGTTTCCTAGGACACTAGACTTTCAGTGGGAGACCAAGGTCATCCTATACAGATTGCTTTAAAGCTTTTTCCAAGTGAGTTCTTGGGGTCACTACTGAAGTCACAAAATAATGGATGGATAGAGGGGCTAGAAATCAGGAAGAGATGTTTTTTCATCTAGTTAAGACTGACAGGGAGCAGAGACATTATTGATGGTTCCCGCAGTGCCTCACATGCACTTGGCAGCTAATAAATATAGATCAAAAGGAAATTGAACATGAGGGCAATGAATTCAAAGAGAAAATTATTTGGAACAAACTCCTCAGGACAGAGCGAGCATAGTAAAGTTGGGAATAAATCAAGAGTGTGAACACGAACTGAATGCCATCATGCACACAGACCATGTCATAGGGCCCACTCAGGTCTTGAGTCATTGTCCCGACTGGGGTGTTCCTGTGCCCATTCCTACTACAGAGCAACTCCAGGAGTCCTCTCTCTACCCAGACCCTCACCTCATCAATTCTGGAGAATGTTTCTTTCCTTTCTTCCTTCTCTCTCAACAGAGGGGTGATGAAGGCATGGGTACTGTCTGGGACCAAAGTTAGTAAGAAGCTCCATCCCTATCCAAACTGGAACCTGAGCACATTGTCCATTCCCCTCCTAGGCTGATCTGTCCCAGGGACTTGGCATAATTTGGTGCTGGTGCAGAAGTGTGATGGTAGCAGGGAAGTTCCCTGCTTCTGGGAGTTCATATCGGTGACCACTGATCTCATCTCTAAGATGCAGTGAGAGCAAGTTCTGTTCAGTCTGCTTTCAAAATATGGAATGCATCCCAGGCAAGGCTATATGATTCATTACCTCTATGACCTTCGGACTTTCTGACTCCATGTCAATTGGAGTTCAAGCTCAGTCAGCAATTATGTTTCCACTGATGGATGGCACAGGTTTCCCACAAAGGAAGATTTTTGTATCCATGTGTATCATGTTCAATTAGCTGCACTTTATTTTCAGATTAAGTTTTCTGGTTCTACAGTAAGATTTCAGTTAGCACTTCTCACTCTTACAGGAATGACCTCTGAACTTTCCCTTTTGTTTTGATCAAAACACAGGTGGAAATACTTTAATATATTTTCCCATTGTATCTGCCAAACAGTAGACACTCAAAGAATGTTCTACAAGTATCTCTAGCTGCTCAGATTCCACAACAGGCATAGAGGCTGGAGTATGGTAGGTTCTCAACATAAACAGTTCCCTATAATGCTGAATGACTGAGTATATGAACTCAGTATATGACTGAGACTCAGTGAATGAACTCGGTATATGAACAAGCAAGTTCAAGAATAAACTAAAAGAATTAATGATTTCAAAGATTAATGGATTAGTGTAGCCCTCGAATTCACATGGCATTTGTTAACACAATAATATATTGTTTTCCCTGAACTCCCAAAATATTTTTAACCACTATTAAGTGATGTTGACTTTTAACAGGCAGGTATGATAATCTGCATTTGACTAGTGGTTTAGAGGAGGATGGTTGAAAAAGTTAGGGAAGGAGAAGGTGAGACACCTGCCCTGGACATGGGAAAGCCTACCTGGACAGCTCAGCCTTGGCCTGCCTGGCATGTTAGCTCTGTGCGGGGACAGGTACTCCTTACCAGAGCTGGCAGCCTGATCTCCGGCCCCTCCAACCATCTTTGCCCTTTCTGTCGACTTTCTAGGGCTTTTTGGTTGGAGACTGGCTGAGAAGAGGCTGTGTCTCTCCCCCTCTCATCTGTAAGGATGCCTTTTCTAAAGGGCCCTCTGAGATTTGCCATGAGTAATTTTAGGTGCATGTACAAATATGTAACACCAAATCCCACTATTATGTGTAATCAAAAAAGTAAGAAAAAAAGAATATTTGCCACGGAAATAAGGTGTTTCTGGAGATTAAAAATATCAGGCAATCAGAGAAAGGAATTCATAGTGTGTGTGTGTGTGTGTGTGTGTGTGTGTGTGTGTGTGTGTGTGTACGTGCTCTTCCAAAAGAAAAAGGAAAGAAAAGAAGGAAAGGCACACCCCTTCTCCAGCCCACCCCCTCAGTAGACCCTTGACCTATCTTCCCTAACACATTCCCCACTTTTGTCTTTTAACTTGAGAAACTTTGTCAGCATGAAAGGAGGAACGCAGGGGCTGGCTAAGGTGCCCTGAGATAGCCCCAGACGCTGCTAGCCATTTGGGCAAATGAAGGCAGGGGAGTCTGTCTCCTGGAGACCCCAGGAAAAGATCGAGCTTCTCTGTCTCCTCCGAGGGGTATTTCAGCAGATAATCAGCTGGGAGTTCCTCAGGCAGTGGTTAGGGGTGATGTGAATTGGTGGGGGCAGGGGCTTTGAGCCACCAGACTCTCAGTTTTAGGAACTATAGGGAACTGACTGTCAAGGCCATTCAGAGTCGGCTTTATTGAAGGCGCTAATCACACAATAAGCTGGGTCTCTCCCACAGAAAGGTCAGTGGCTATGCCCATCCTCTTCCCTTCTGTAGTGCTATCAGTGATTTTAATGGCCTCTCTGTATCTGGGGAAAACGAACTCAGAGTTTTTTTTATTTAGACAATCACGGGCCACAAAATTAGTTGCTTTCTCAATTTACATACAGCAGTATCCCTTGAGGCCTCCCTTGGTCTCTGGTTTCAGGACTTTTCTCAGGTTAAAAGCAACACAACCTGCATCTTGTCCTTTAATGAATTACATAAATCCTTGAAATAGCATTGCTGGACCCCTGGCTTGCACACTGGACTTGAATGCTGTGCATTGGATTTGTATAAAATCAAAGTCAGGGGAAGATTAAGTCTCCCCTTCCCTTTTCCCACCTTCTCTTTCCCAGCCCTTTTTATATGGGGCAAGCAAAGTACTTAAAAATGTCAAACTCACAGTATGCACTGTCAACAACACAATGAGGAGGCTGAAATAAAATCCCCAAACATCATGGTGATACTTTATACTTACATAGAGCCTTTCATCAAGAGTCTTCCAGTGTTGTCAGAACATTAACTCTTGCTGTACCTCCCTGGGCTGGGCCCAGATCCTGTACTGCTTGCTTATGAAAGCAAATTGATGGGGGGAGGCGACACTTCTTTTTTTTTAGAAACATTTTCATGTCCCAGGAAGATTCTCAAGGTAGGTCTAATTTTACATCTCTCCCCTCCACCTTCATTTCACAACAGACCTTCACCATATCAGCCCCCTCTCCAAAGGCCCTTGGCATCCCAATAATGTCAAAAAACCAGTACGTGGACAACATGTGTATTGAGGGCTCCAACAAGCAGCTCTCACCCCTCTAAGTAGGTAAATAAGTATCAAAGTCATGATAAGAGTAATCTGAACTTGGTTGGGATTCCTTTCACTTACTTTATGGTTTACTCTTGTTTTTGTTTGATTTAATGTATGTGGGTTACAGTAACATCTGCAGTAAGTAAAGCCTATAAATGTCTTTATCCCACTATGTGTCTGGGATCATCAATGTGGCACTTGTTTTGTCTTTTCCAATTTATACTTTAGGTACCGAATGCGATTGGCTGTAGGTAAGGGTTATCAAGAATTTTCTAATCAATCTCATTGCTAATTCCCAGTCTACATGATTTTTTTTTCCATCAATGCTGGGTTATGGACAAGAAAGTTATATGTTTACTTTTCTTTTTATAGCCAGTGTATAAAATATGGGCTGAAGCCGGGCATGGTGGCGCATGCGTGTAATCCCAGCATTCCGGGAGGCTGAGACTGGAGGATCCGGGTTCGAGGCCAGCCTCAGCTACCTAGTGAGGCACTCCGCAACTTAGTGAGACTCCGTTTCAAAATAAAGAATAAAAACTAGGGCTGGAAGTGTAGCTCGGAGGTAGAATGCCCCTGAGTTCAATCCCCAGTACCGCAAAATAAAATAAAATAAAATAAAATAAAATAAAATAAAATAAAATAAAATATGGGCTGAAGACTATCAGCATGAGAATAGTGTGGGCCAGGTTCTAAGAATGCAGATTTTCAAGGCCTCTGAGACCCATTCTCTTAGAGCATTGCTAATTTGTTTAGTGGTTGTTGAGCTGTTCCTATGCTACCCTTTGTAAAATCTCCTCTGTTTCTTCCTATTTCTGATCATAATAACTCTTAGAAGGCAGACTGGTTGGTCACAGGGTATCTTTTAAGCTTTACAAGAAGAAATGGATATCAGAGCAGAGGAATATCACCGAAGGTTCTTAGTGTGGGGGGGAGCAGGCAGTGAACATGTTTAAATGCCTGCTCTTCAATGTTTTCTTCTTCACAATTAGATCTTGCTCATCTCAAAGGGCATAGAGAATTTACTCCACCAGGATGCTATGGGACTAGACCCTGTGAATCTGATTCGAATGCTCCTTGGATTTGTCTTTGAGACCTTCAGTATATCTCCTTTGGAAGAGCTAAGCACAGAGGTTGGGTTATATAAACAGGAGGCCACATTCATTTAGAGTTGAAGTCTGAAGCTCTAGTGGATGTCTGCTACCATATATCTGTATATAGGAATCAGAGCAGGGTATTTTAATGGTGGCCACATGCTTCTACTTCCAATTTGTTACTATTCATATAGGTTTACTAACTTTCTTTTGTGTATATATATATATATATATATATATATATATATATATATATATATATATATGCATTGTGGTACTGAGGACTAAACCAAAGCCATTTTACTTCTGAGCTATACCTACCCCCAGTCCAATTTTATTATTTTTTTGTTTTGAGTCAGGCAGGACCTAAGTTGCTGAGGCTGGCCTAAAACCTGCAATCCTCCTGACTCAGCCTCCCGAGTACTGGGATTACAGGCATGTGCCACAACACCTGGCTCCTCTTTTTAATATTTATAATTGTCAGGGCTCCCCAGGGCACTGGAGGGTGAGTTGACACTGTGGATCTACTGTTGTCTGCTTGTTTGATCAGATTGAAATGACTTAAATAACAGGTCTCTCTGTCTCTGTCTCTGTCTCTCTCTCTCTCTTCTTTTTTCTTTCTCTGTCTGTCTGTCTCTCTCTCTCTCTGAACCTCAGTTACCTCAATTGTGACAGAAGAATGATGAAAATATTACAGAACTCGCTGATTTTTTTTCTTGTTGTTGTTGTTTGGTGCTGAGGATGGAACCCAGGGGGATTCTACCTCCAAGCTACACTCCCAGTCCTAATTTTTCTTCTTTTTATTTTTGAAACAGGGTCTCACCAAGTTGCGGAGGGCCTCACTAAGCAGCTGAGGCTGGTGGCCAACCTGGATCCTCTGGTCTCAGTCTCCCAAGTACTGGGATTACAAGTGTGCGCCACCATGCCCGGCTCTTGCTGAGTTAGTTATTTTAAGGGTTAATCAGATGATGCAAGAAATGGCCCTTGTTATGTTGTTTATGGGATGAGGGAGGTGAAGGGAAATCAGATACTGGAGGTAGAAACACACCTATGATGAGAGTTTTGGTATATCCCTGTTACACAAGGTCATCACGAGGAAGCTGTTCTGTGGGACTTTTGATTGTTTCCACACCATGCAGATCTGATTACCATCTTTAACTTTAGAAAATTTTCTAGTTGAAGACAGAATAGACGTCAATGTGAAGAATACAGCCTGAGACTTATTTTAAAAATGAACAAACAGGTATATAGATGTCCATTTAAGGGTGATCTAATTCCTGGAGGTCCTTGACTGGTGAGTGCAGGTGTCAGGGATAGAAAGACATCACCTGAGAAGGATCCAGGAGGAGGGTAGGGGAAGGTGGGCCAAGCATCCTTGCAGGTGAAGGTGATTTCAGCAACAGCATTAGAGACCACCTGGTGGAGTAAGGTGGGGAGGACCACCTTTCCTCCTCTCCTTCTCACCTTTCCCCTATTTGTTTTCCACCGAGTTGTAACTCAAGTTAAGTACTTGTATTTAACTCTTGCTTGGAAAAGTACAACCCTTACCACACCCAAGGGGCTCCAAATGTGCATTTAAACTGAATCTAGGTAGGCCTTAAAAAATAAAATAAAATAAAAACATGCAGGAAATATGGGGGTGCTTTCCTTTAAAAAAAAAAAAAAAAAGCTATTACAGACATAAGAAATCTTACCCTGGTTAAGTAAGGTTCCAATGTGCTTTCCCCAGAGGAATGGAAACAGTGCTTTGAAAGACCTATCTGACCTCATGGAAATTTTCAGTCATTCTTTTCATTTTTTTTTTTTTTAATCATCATGTCTCATGTATGCTCATGTCCTAGAGTTTCCACTCCAGAGGCTCTTTGGACAGCATGGAATGTGCACAGGCTGGGGTCATGTGCCATTCTTCGACACTAGATAAGCCTGAAGTCCCTCCTTAACAAAGCTCTGAAGATTCACTGTGGGTTAGACCTTCCTCTGCTCCCCCTGGAGGTGCCCTTCAAACTAGAATAGCCATGGCGAGGAGCTGCTCAAACTTGTGCTTCTACAAGCTTCCTGACTTCTCTCTGACCAGTGAACTGAACCCAAGCAGTTCATACTTGTCTTCCCTGAAAGTGCTGTTTGTCAAACAGCAATCCCACAAGGGAAAGGTCAGCGTGCTATGCTCTCAGCACTTAACCTCAGTCATTCCTTGGACACACTGAAAAGTTTTCAAATTAGTTCTTAAATGTGATTGGGAGAGGCTTGGTCTTTGCATCAGGAATGATCCCCCTCTTCTTTACCCTAGCCCATTACCACACTTTGCTGCTCCTAGGGGGAACTTCTTATTCATTCAACCAATAGGTCTTCATGGAGCAACTGCTATATGTCAGACATTCGGTGAAAAGATAGCTAGGTTCCTCCTTGAGATGTATTTTGGAAGTGTGCCTTTTTTATTTATTTATTTTTTTTGCGGTACTGGGGATTGAACTCAGGGGCATTCTACCTCTGAGCTACACACCCAGCCCTATTTTTTTATTCTTTATTTTGAAACGGAGTCTCACTAAGTTGCGGAGTGCCTCACTAGGTAGCTGAGGCTGGCCGCGAACCCGGATCCTTCGGTCTCAGCCTGCCGAATGTTGGGATTACAAGCGTGCGCCACCATGCCCGGCTCGTGACATTGTTTTTTAAAAAATATTTTATTTTGCACGTTTTGGTGCATGATAATTATACATCATAGTGAGATTAAAAGTGACACATAAGTGGAATATGGTCATTTAAAATAATAAAAGAAACTACACAGACGCATACAAAAGAGGAAATTCCTCCCACCTCACTTCCCAAGTAGAATAACCAATACTAATTATTTGTATAGTACCTCTCATCATCTAGCACATTCTATATTGCAATTTACATTATTTATTCTGTAAGCAGCAGTCTACTTCTGTCCCTGTCACCATATGCAGTTACTTCCACTTAACTTTTCTCATATTGATTAATATTAAAGTTGACCTTCCCCTATTGAATTACCAATAATGCTGTAAAGAGCATTCTTGTGAATACATCCTAGCGCTCTTTTGTGAACATATTTGTAGGGTCACTGTGGAAAAGTGCAATTGCTGGGTCTGGGTTTGTATGTGTAGAATCTTTGGGTATTTCTAATTTGCTATTTCTCCTCCTATTCTTCCTCCACCTCTTCCTCCTCCTCCTCTTCTCCTCCTCTGCTAAGTATTGAACTCAGGGGTATTCTTCCTCCAAGCTGTACCTCCAGAACTTTTTGTTTTATTTTTGAAACAGGATTTCATCTCACTAAAATTGCTGAGGCTGGCCTCTAACCTGTGATCCTCCTGTCTCAGCCCCCCCAAGTATCTTATTTACTTTGATTAACATTGTGGTCATCCAAGATCCATCACTGACATATAAGACATGTGCTATCTTTGATTCCTACAAGAAAGTGAAATATTTGAGGGCTTTGAGACCCTACCAAATCAGTAATGAATTGCTATCTTCAAGAAAATAATTTTCAGACATGAAGTGAGAATCCACTGTGGGCAGATAGCAAGATTCCTCTCTCCACACTCCTTCCCTCTCCCCCACTGCCTATCTGTTTAAGATGCCCGGTGGCAGGTGATCTGGATATAAACAGATAAACAACACAACCAGTGGCTGCTCTCAAAGACCTTTCAATCTGAGTTGGGGAGACAGAACACAGATGGCTAAAAAACAAACTAAAAATACAAGTCAGTATATTAAAAGCCACAAATAAATATAAATAGTAAGCATTATAGCAGTGCAGAGGAAGGAAGGAAAACAGTGGCTGGGGTGTTCAGGCTTCATAACAGAGACTCAGAGCTGGATGTGTGGAATGTCTTTAGGTGGGGGCTGGGATGGGTGGGGAAATAACTATGAAAACTCTATGAATCAGCTGATACAAGAAGGGATCTGATCAGAGAGTGGAAATAGGGGGCAGCACCCATTTTTTTGATAGCTGAAATCGAGTGGGGGATCATAGTATTCTATGGGATTATTAGTGATGTTAGGCAAAGTTTCTTCTTTCTTCTTTTTTTAGCAGTGGGAGTGGTACAGGTTGGTCAGTAAAATTGTGGAAACTGCAGAAAAACTTCCAGTATTATTCTTAGGGCGTGTGTGTGGGTGAGGGGTGGAGATCACATATTTGCAAATGCACACAAAATTTTACCTTCTGATTTTAGGACACCCTTTTTACCCCAAGTCGAGAAACTTTAGAGGAGATCTAAAAACGAATGGCAACCCAAGACAAACCATCTAGGAAAAGAAGTTAGATATACAGATCATGGTGGTTAAAAAAAAAAAAAAAAAAAAAAAAAAAAAAAAAAAAAAAAAAAAAAAAAAAAGTTGTTAGGCAATGTAAGACACAACTAACATTCATTATTCCGGAGCCTTCAAACGCTGCAGCCAACTCTAAGCAGGTGGGTAAACAACCTGAGAGGGCCGCCCCGCCACTTCCCGCTCTTCCTCCACGTCTGCAGTTGACCCAGCCCGCATCCCGGGCGGCGATTCTCTGCCTTTCCTGGGGACCTGAAAGAAGCCAGGCTCTCCAAACTGTGAACCAATGGGATAATTTACCCAGGTCGAACTGGAATCCACTCAGGATGCCGATTTCGCTGCAGAAAAAGATACTCCTGCTCCCCCACCCCCCGCGCCCCGTTTTTGACAGTCAGTTAATAAAGACTCAACAGTAAGCAGCTGCCCATGATGTCACTCGGGACTTTGTTCGCCCAGCTTGTATTTACAAGCTCCGAGCGACCGCGGAGCCGCAGCAGCAGCCGCAGACTCGCCCGGGACTCCCGGGTACCTCGCCCGAGCTGAGGCTGCTCGGGAAAGCCGCGTCTGTCTCTTAGAAAGCTTCAAAAATAAACAGAGATGACCGCGGGAGGAGACTGTGAGCTGGAGGAGAGTTGAGTCGCTGCAGTTCCCACGTCTGACTCCGGGACTGTGTGATTTTGTGTTCACCGAAGAGCTCGCTGCAAGTAAGACTGTGGGGATTTTTTTTTTAAACTCTTGTAACAGTTTTTTTTTTTTTTTAATTATTATACAGCTTGCTTTCCTTTTAAAGTGAGCTGATGGTGTTTACGCATTTCTGCAGGCTCTCTCTCGACAGCCACAAGTATGCGTTTGTTCCAAGTAATTATAGAGCGCAGAAGTTGACTGAGGTTAGGTGGAGAGGACTCGCAGGCTCAGGGCAGGACCAGGATTCAGATAAGGAGATTGGAATTGTTGATTCTCTGCTGCGGGGTGGGGTTAGCATTTGTTGTTGTTTGTGTTTTTAAATAAATACCAACTAGCCGAACACAGAAACGATTAAGTTGACCCAGGAAGTTCAGTGGCAAACTTCATAAAGACTGATTTTTTAATTAACTAGTGTGCTGGAGGGGAAACCGGGTTTTCCTCTCCGCTTCTTGCTGAGGTTTATAGATTTTTAATATGCACATGTTGTTGTTTGTGATCTCCAGTCCCTTCCTGCTCCACCCTCTCTCCCAATTCCTACTCTTTCTCTCTCTCCCTCCTCCTTCCTCTTCTTAGCTCATTCATTCTCAGGTGCCAGTATGTATTGAAAAGTGTTTTGAAATTAAAACTGTTTCTCTTCAGATCCCCCAACTGCCACCACCCACACTGAGTATCTGGAGAAATGTTCAGTGGTCAGATTTGCCTTATGAATTAGCACCCTGAGTTAACTTACTATTGAAAAAGTCAAACTTTGACACACAGCTCTTTGGTGGGCAAGATCCACATCCTCTCTTTCACTTTCCTCAGGCTCTTTAAACCTCTCCAAATATTCCTTGGAATTAAAATAGGAAGAGGGGGCTCCCTGTGCCTCCAGTCTGAATAGGGACTCCTTACCTCCTGGGGGCACTGGCTCTCCCCCAAGCTGTTCTCAGTTGGGAGTTCTCTTAAGAGCTGGGTGTACTTGCCTCTGTGTGGGTCCTTCAGCTGCAGGGGTTTCCTCCTCAGCCACTTGGAACCAGTAGCAAATTGCTGCTGATTCCTGCCCTCTAGAACTGACAGCCTGCTGGCAAGAAGTGCAGTTAGCCTGTTAGCTCCCGCAGGCGATCCCGGTGACTCATTCCAGGAGACTAGCTTGCTCCTGAGTCCAGCTGCTGTCACCAGCCCAGCAGTGCAGTGACAGCCCTCACTGCCTTTCCCTTAGAAGCCAGTGTGAAAAGGCCCCAAAGTGTTCAACTAGTTTCCGTGGAGCCCTAAGGTGAACAACCTCCTGCCTCTTTGCCAGCTCCAAACTTTTTCATCAGAGCTCACTGGGCTTGGACACATTGTATATATTAGAGTTCAGTGAACCCTGCAGATTTTTGTTCAAAATAAGGAATTTGTTGTTAGAATGGTTTGCAAACTATCAGGCGAAGCTTATCCTTTTATAGAAGAAACACTGAGGCACAGGGAGGAGAGTTATTTGCCCAAAGGTACGTAGCAAGATAGTGTCAGAGCTGCCACTAGAAACTATCTGCCGTGCGTGCTCTACAAATCCTTAAACATTAAAAAAGAAATAGGGTCTGCACATGGTTCTTATGCCTTCTTGTAGGAACAGGGTGGTGTGCAGGTGTGTGGATGAAGGTGGTCTGGCAAGGAGAGACACTCCTGTTTTGTCTTTGGCTCTGGTTACATTTCTTAAGGTCTCTCTGTTCCTCCTTGTTTTCGCTAGCAAACCAAAGGGAAAACCTTGATTCTTTTACAGTTGGCCCAAAGGCAAGGGAGGCAGTTGTAGCAGTTGAATTTGGGAGTGAGTTCAGGTTTATGACAGCTAAGGTGATTCCAACTCCGATACTCTGTTTCTACTTCACTTCTAAGTCTCACATTTATTTTGGTTGACTACAGCTTTTTTTTTCCCTCCTCTTTGGGGACCTTCTGCCCAGTGGAAACTTCTCTTCATTTTTTTCTTCCCTGCTCTGTCCTCTCGCTGCAGCCTGGCCCTCACTTCCCCACATTCCAGGAGATCTCACTCATACCCTGCATTCCTCTTCTGAAGAGAGCGCCCCAACAAGCCCACTTTTGGGGTGCCTTGGTGGACTATCCAGGTCCAAGTAATGATTTGCCTGTTTGAACCTTCAGGTTATCTTGTGCTAACTTTTGCCATGGGACCTGGAACTCTTTGTCACATAGTGAAATAATCTCTTTCCATTGACAAAACTGTGTTTTAATGCTTCCTGAATCCACAGCACTAAACACAGAGTAGTTGTTCAATGTACAATGTTAAAGAAATGAAAAAGTAATTAAGTGAGCATTTTCCTGCATCAAACACCCAGACCTCTGCACTTGATTGGCAAAATTATTCTGTAATTTTGCTTAGTGGCTTTAAGTTCTTCTTCACTGTGGTTGATCACCTGTGACTTCTAAGCACACAAAAGGCTGTTCTTGATGTGATGCCTGCCACCCTACCTGCCACCCCCAGCACACACTTATGTCTGTGCTGGAAGTTCCATTGCATCAGACTCTTCTGTGTTGGGGCACCAAGGCAGAGTGATTGAGGCCTTGGACTCTGGAACCACACTGCTGGGGCTCAAACCTTGCTTTCCCCCCTTGCTGGCTTTATGATCCCAGTTAATCTACTTTTCTATTTCAAGTTCTCACTTTTATCTTTATCTTATTTTGTGGTATTAGGTATTGAAGTCAGCTCTTTTTATTTATTTTGAAACAGGGTATCACTAAGTTGCAGAGGGCCTTGCTCTATTGCTGAGACTGGCCTCAAACTGGCTGATCTTTCTCTCTCAGCCTCCCAAGAACTGGGATTATAAGTGTGTGCCACGACACTCAAATTCTCACCTTTAAAATGTGAATAATGAGTGTTCCTACTTCATGGAAGGATGGAAGATTAAACATATTCACGTAGTGCAATGCTATTGCCATTACTATTTAACCTGCCGATGCCTATGAGCCATCACAGACTTAATGAGTCAAAATCTTCAAAGCAGAATTCAGATACAGGTATAGGTAGAAATTCCTCTTCTGATTCAGATGGGGATCATTTGCTTAGCCACCAGAGCTGCTTTCTGTTAGGCGAATATGCTCTTTAGCACCTTTATCCTCCTACAAGGATCCTGTGGTACCACTCCTCTCACCCAGTAGGATCTCCAATCCCTTGCTTGTTCTCTTCTTCTATGAGCAGCTCTCATACCCACCCACCCAGGCAGGTGTCCCTGCACACCATGGAACCGAGTGCTCATGGGTTCCTTATGCATTTCTTCCCCTAGTCATAGCCTCTCTATGACTTGTGGGCAAACCTGCCCAGTGGTTCCCTGAACTCCAGACCCACCTCCAATGGTACTGCCTCTAACTAGGGAATGGCTTGCTGAGCAGACAAGTGAATACTGTTCATCAGACTCCTTCAAAACCACCTGGCTGCACATCCTGGGCCTACCCTTCCTCATGATGGTGCCTGTGGGCCTTTCCCTGTTCTCTAGTCACCTTTATGGATATCATCCTCTTGGGATGCCTGCCATGCCTATTTCCAAGAGTGGATTGTGATCTTTCACAAACCACTCCTCTTCCTCCCCCTTATTTCTTTTAGATGAAGAAAGTACATACCCTGTAAGATTCTGGCTGAACTCTGTTGGAATGCCTAAACTGTATGCCCCATTTTAAAAGTATGTTTTTGCATTCTGTCTTTGCCACTAGATTCCAGTGAGTTTGAGGTAGGGGTATTGAGTTGCCAAATTTGCAATCTCCTGCACAGCTCAGCATCAGGCACAGAGTGAGAGGTCCTAATAAATAATGAGAAAAATGTATGAATACTTAGCTGACGGGCACTATGAAAGCAAGTTTAAGTTGTTTTTTCCCTGTCACCAGCATTGAATGATTACTGGGTGCCAGGCGTATTTCTAAGCTCTCCACATGTGCTATGCCATTATGATCATCATATTTATTACCCAGGCAAGGAGATTGGGGTTCAGAAAGCTTGTGATGTGCACAGGCCCCATGGGTGGTAAGTAACAGAGACAGTATCTGACCCTGCAGTACATGCTCTTAATCTTTCATTGTTCTGCTTTCAAGATGTGTATAGCTAATTTTCTCATGTGCCTCACCTAGGGTGGAGTTTTGGTTGTTCATGTCTTCCCCTGGACTGCTTGTCCTGGCAGAGTGAGAAATCAGATTAACACCTCCAAGTGCCATCCAGATGACCTGGTGATTCATTTGTTCTAGTCTTTAGCACTATCTAAAGCCCATGCCCAAAACAGCTGGGTGTGGCGGTGCATATTTGTAATCCCAGTACTTGGGAGATTGAGATGATCACAGATTTGTGGCCATCCTCAGCAACTTAGTGAGACCTTGTTTCAAAATAAAATATGACTGGTGGTGTAGCTCAGAGATAGAATGCCCCTGGGTTCAATCCCAGCATCAAATAAACAAATAAATAAAGCCCATGTCTAGCCCTTTTGGCATTTTTTCTCCCTCCTTGCAGATTAGCCCAAGTTTATGGTTAATATCAAGATTATTTGCCTTCTTGGCATAGGTGTTGTAGGGTGAGTTCAGCTGGGAAAGAATATAATCCAGGGATTAGATAAAAAGACAAAATTGGAAGTAATGGTTGGCCATTTGGTTTTTTCCTTATAAAAATTTCCCAGAAGAAGTGGTAGTATTTTGTGCAAGTGGATTTTAACAGCCAGAATGGTTTAGGCTGCACTCTGGGGAAACTCATTGGGCCATTTAAACATAAGGTAACTTACAACCTTATTTTTCTCTAGTGCTTTAATTCTTTAAGGTTTAATGCCTTTGGAATTTTGAATTCCCAATTGGGCTTCCTTTATAAATGAAATAATAAATCTCTTGGATCCATAGAACATTACCCACAACATTTATAATGCCCCAATACATACTTGTCTAATGAAGTGTATCGTGTCAGTTTGGAAGCCTCAATTACACAAGGTACTTCCCAGTAGTTACATAAATTAATCTTGGTATTTTCAGGGCAAGAAACTAGATCTCTCCTCTTAGAAATAAACGGTTGGGTTAGCGATTCCTTTGCGTAGAATTTGGATGTACTGTAGGAACCCAATGGACTGAGTTCAAGAGGAAAGTCCCCAAACCATTTTGGAGCATAAGCTTGGATAATAACATGGCAGATAAATGTTATGGTGTTGAAAGAAGAGCAGTTATTTCTGAAATGTGGGAACAAGTGTTACTATAGAGATGCATGGCTGACAAACTGCCCCACAAAGGATACATGCTTCATTTGGCAAATTTAATCTGGAAACACAGAACTGATCCAGGCCAGCCCAAAAGATGTGTCTGAACTATTCCATTGTCAGTGGCAACTGGTTTTAGAAACTTAAAGTCTGGCATGATGGCACACACCTGTAATCCTAGTACTTGAGAGGCTGAGACAGGAGGATCTCAGGTTCACAGAGAGCCTCATCAACTTAGTGAGGCCCTCTGCAACTTAGTGACAGATTGTTTCAGAATAAAAAATAAAACTGGGATGGGGGTGTAGCTCAGAGGTAGAATGTCCCTGGATTCAATCTCCAGTACCACCAAAAATTTAAAAAATTCCCTACAGTTATTAATTTCCTCATTTTAAAAATTTACTTAGATTTCTAGAACTTTTTAGCCAAATTCCCAGTTGCCCCAGTAGCTCTGTGACATGTGTTTCAAAGATAATCTCTCTTTAAAATGTTCTTCTTATAAGAATAGCTAAATTCTTAAGTTATCATATACTGTTTTTTGTTAGTTGTCAAGGAGAAGTTAATTATTAATTATGACATATCAGAAGCAATTTAAAATGCCTACCTCCAATGTGTCTTTTATTCTAATTACAATTACTCATATTTGGATAAATAGAAACAAGCTGGTTTATTGTAGTTGGTAAACAATGAGCATAATTTGGTTTTATGGTCCCATCAATACACAATCTTTTAATGGACAGAATATTCTTTCTTTCTGAGTACCTTTGACATATAGACTACTTTATCAGAGGAGAACAAATGATACTTTGTTGTAATGTTTTGCTATGAATAGATAAATAAATGGCCCCACCAAAATGACATTTATTTCTTCCATTTCCTCTCACTTTCTCTTTTAGCCCATATTTGTACAATCAGTATGTGAGATATTTTGTTACTGGGAGTAAACAGTTTACATAAAATAATGGGAATGACTGTACCTTTAGAAGACAGTGTTTTTGAGATTGCCAGTAGAGGGCCTTGTGAAACTGAGTAAAAGTTCATGTAGAGCCCAAGAGCCAACCATCACAGCGACCCTATTAAAGAAGCCATTATTTTTAGAATTTCTGATTAATAGCAGAACAACTACCAAACTGATTTTTAAATTGTATTGCTTTTCTCTCTATATGGAGAAATTAGACATCTTAACTTTTGCTTTCTTAGTGGGAAATTAGAGAATTCAGACAGATCATTAATAATTCATCAGTTAAACCAGGGTTTTGCATGCCTGGTCATAAAATCCTTGGAGTCGGAGTGCTGGTCTCTGAGCTTACAGAATTTGGAGCCTAGTATTGGCTATTGGAAATGGAGGAGAGAAATGATGGTTCTCTTGTCATAAGCACAGTTTAGATTTGCTTCCTACAGTTAGATGAAACCCATTCTCAAAAAAAGTGGATTCTCATGTAGAATCACCACACTGTGGTATGCTTTCCATTCAGACACAGGGAGAAGTCGGCACAGTGAGAGCTGAGAGTGTATCATATGCACCATCCCACTCATTTTCCTGTGGAGACAGCTGTGGAGAGGTGAGCTGAGGTTTCTAAAGTTCTGCAGCAGATCAGTGCAGAGCTACTCTCTTCCTACTAACTGGTTTGTTTTCAGCAACTCTTCCTCACCAAACTCTCTCCTTAGGAAGGCTGTCTTTTCCCTACCCCATCCTCCTGGGATAACTTCTTCTCAGGTCAACTGGCTTCCTTGGGTGGGCCTTCCCTTCTTGTAAACCCAGCTAGCTCCATGAACTTGTTTTCCACTGCACTGATCACTGGTGTAATTAAACACATGGTCAACTGTTTGACTAAGGACATTGCTCCACAGAGGCTGGATGGTCCTTGAAGGCAGAGCATGTGCATGGCTCATTTACTGCTGAAGCCTTGGTACTTACAACAGTGGCTGGCACATAGTAGATACCAAAAAGTATTTGATGAGAGAGAGGATGAATATACTAAGTTTCTGGCTCTTTAATTAGTGCTTTTCCCCTCTCCATTTTACACTTAAGAAAACATTCTTTTTTATAACTCAGCTGATTCCGCTGATGACTTTTCAATCTCATGGCATTTTTAAGATGCCTGTGGACCCAGGACACAAAGGCACAGTGCTGGGTTTTTTTTGTTTGTTTGCTTTGTTTTGTTTGTTTGTTTTTGTGGCACTGGGGACCAAACCCAGAGGCATTCTACCTCTGAGCTACACCCCCAGCCCTATTTTATTTTTATTTGGACACAGAGTGTCACTAGGTTTCTGAGAGTCTTACTACTTGCTCAGACTGTCCTCGAACCTGTGATTCTGTCTCAGCCTCCCAAGTATTGGGATTACAAGTGTGTGCCACCACGCCCATGCTGGGGATTGAACTCAAGGGCATTCAATCTCTGAGCTACAACACTGGCCCTGATTTTTATTTTTATTCAGAAACAAGGTCTTGCTAAATTACCGAGAGCCTTGCTAAGTTGCTGAGGCTGGCTTTGAACTTGTGATCAATGAGTGAGTGTCTCTGTATTACGAATAATGGAAGTATAAATATTTATGGCATTTATCTAATGCTCTGTTGGAAT
Organism: Graphiurus murinus; assembly: GCA_004027655.1. Taxonomy (NCBI): domain Eukaryota; kingdom Metazoa; phylum Chordata; class Mammalia; order Rodentia; family Gliridae; genus Graphiurus; species Graphiurus murinus. Next base: position 77,187 of record PVLC010000877.1, read on the forward strand.
GAATATAAGAGAATGGATGAGAGTTTCTTTTCCTCTTGATTGACAAGGACAGAAGAAATGGGAACAGGAAGACGTTCTGAGCTAAGGAATGTTCTCTTTCATGTTTCCCAAGATGAGTTGGAGAGTTTCTAAAGGCCTGAAAATCATGAAATTCTCTTTTCCTAAGAGGCTGCATTCATGGGACACCAGAAAGACCAAGAGCGTTTGAGTCAGTTAATAAAAAGTAATAGAAGACGTAGTATTGTATTAAATGCCAAGGAGCATTTACCCTCAGGTGTCTTTGGGTTCCAGTCTCTGTTTTGACTTCTGCTGACTTTGGGTGAGTTATTTGATGTTAGTGAGCTTACATTTCCTCATTTGCAAAATGTAGTAATATCAACAGTGTTTCCACCTAATAGTTATTAAGTGCTTACAATATGCCCCCCTCTGTTGTGCTTTCCATGCATATGGTCTCATTGACTCCTCCCCTAAGGAGTCCCTCTAAAACTCTCCTGAGATGGACATTATTATTAATTCCATTGTGTAGATGAGAAAGCAAAATTTCCAATTAGTTAATTTATTTCAGATTATACAGTAAGACTTCAAGCTAGATGTAAAGATTATATTACCTTCTTATAGGACCATTGTGAGGCTTCAATGAGACACACGGAGTGCCTGCTTAACCTAAACTTAAATACACGGTGACCTTTATTATCAGTATTGGTTCTTTATCATTGAAGACCTTACAGGCTCTTTTAAATAGGTTACAGCTATAGTCTACTGAGAGTGAGGGTAACACTCTTCTCCAGGAGAGTGTCCCAGTCTCAGAGACCTGTTGTTTAATCCTGATACTAAATGTCAAGAGTATTTAGCTCAGCATTTGCTTAGCATTTTTGGTACAAACAAGTATTTGCAGCCCACAACAACCACCAAGGAAACTGCGCACCCTGACGCTCCTGGGATGTGTGTGTGTTTGATGTTGTCACCATCTGGGCATAGACTTCACTGCTTACACACTGCACCTGCCAATGCGATGCCATGCTTTTATCACCTCTACATTTTCTTTGGCAAAACCGCCAAATCTTGTGGTCTCCAGTTTGTATAGAACTGCTTATTTGAAGTAGAGTGGGGCCAGGTTATGGAGTAGGAAGGGTGCAATGAGTGTCCAACTCCTTTTGATGGGGTCTTAATTTCATTCCCTTTTATACATTCCTGGACCATTTTCCTGAGCTATCTCCTCCTTCTATCTTTCCCTCTACCTGACTCTCATCTCATTTCTCTCCCAGTTTATTTTATCCCCTTTGCACTTCTTCTCCCTCAGTATTTCTCAGTGGACCAGGGCTCAGAGATAAAGGGTGCCATTCCAGTCTTTCCAACGTCTGCACAATCATCAAATACCCTAAAGCCTCATTACAGTGCTGATCCTATTAGACAAAAAACATGTTCACATTCCAGGCCCAAGGGAAAGAGAGGCCCAAAGGAGCTGGCCAGCATGGTAGGGCAGGGTATGATCTGGAGAGAGACTGGAGTGACCTTGCTTGTAAAATCCTGCCCCATGCCAGCTGTAGGACTTGAGATCAAGTGGCCCCATCTGCAAAGTGGAGGGGGAGATCAGATGGTCCCAAGGCTGTCCCTGGTGCTGTGATCCTATTATTCATAATCACATCATGATTGCAGCCTGACTCACAACACAGGCAATTATCACAGCAGCATGGAGCACAACCCCTTCACCAGGAGAGTGGGCTCAGGGCTGGGCAGTGAGCGTGGGCATGCTGGGGATCCTGGCAGTGTCTTGATCCCAAGAAGTCCCCTCTTTTCCCAAAGTGCCAAAGTGATTCGTCACTGCATGATGCTGTGTCCTCACAACAGATGTTAGAGGATCACCCTCAAAAGGGTGTTTCTCCAAAGCATCTAATTATAACCTCTACAGAAGATTAACAGATGTTATAATTGTCTTTACTCTTTGATTAAATAGTTTTTGCATGAGTAGTTTTCTTAGATTTTTTCCTTTTCTGTTTTGCATGATCTTTATAAAGAACTGACATGTGTCTTCAATTTTCTGGAGATAGTTCCTCAAGAAACTTGGTAAGAATCTTTGCAGATTCATATTTCCCTTCTATCTCTCTCCTGCCCCCTTCATATTTTTAGACAGAGAAAACTTGGGCTGAGGAGGGCTGCCCTTGTACAGACTACATAGTTGGTGATGAAGGCAGCTGCGTAGCAGGGGTATGAATGTAGCCTGGAAGCAGGCTCTTGTTCTGTTGTTTGTCTGTGGAGGTGACTAACACCCATGAATGTTCTCTAAGAATAGATGTGGCAAGTGGGAAAGGAAAATTCGGCAAATCTTGCACAGCAGTCAAATATGTCAGGTGCCAAGTGTGGAAATGAGTGTGCAAAAAGAGGAACATAGCATCTTTGATGTGAAAGTCTGCAGGCTGATCTGGCAATATTTGTTCTGGGAAGATAAGCTATCAGCCAGAAGCCTTATCAACATCAAAAACATTATTTTCATTCTGTTATTTAGAACTCAGATTTCTTTCTTCTTCATTAAGAATGTGGTTTGTGTTGTGTTGCTCATTGATGTCACTCCTATTGAGCCTATCATCAAGAAAGATGGACTTGACTGAGAAATCCAAGATGTTTACTGTACAGGCCTTGCATATGTAGCATCAGTAATAAGAGGGTTTCTGTCTTATTGTCCAAATGAATATGTTTTTTTCTTGAGAAGAGACATATATAAGGAAGTGTTCTAGACATTGGGTCAATTTACAAAAGATGAAGACAAGAGGAGCAGAAGAATTACTTCACCAGATCTTTTACATGGGTATCCTTAAAGAGGGGGCTCCACCTTTCCACACCAAAACAACCTGAAGACTCAACATAAATAATGCAAAGGTTAGTCCTTTGCCAGGTTGAGGACAGAGAGCAAATAAACAAAATAGAAGGGCTTCACTGGATAAGTCGATTAAAGAAAAAGGAAGAAAATAATTCCTAGAATAGCAATATATTACTACATTTTAGAGGATCTAACAGATATCACCAGGCAGTCTTTCAAACTGATTGTACAAATTTATATCTTCATTAACAATATGTGAAAGTAAACATGGTGTTTTAATTTAATCATGATAATAGGACTACTTCTTAAAGGTAGAAGTTAAAGAGAAGTAGTTATGGCCAAATATTAGGCAGAACATTTTTTTTATTTACAAATTCATAGAAAGAAATAGGACCTTATGAAATAGGTCCTTGTTCCTGGAAGTCTTCAGACCGTGATGGGAAGGCCTTCACTGAGAAAAAAGGTGAACTTGGCTGAGAATTCCAAGACCTTTTCTGTACAGGCCTTGCATATGTAGCATAGTGATCTCCTTGGGAGCAGAAGAACTAAAGGTTAGAAGAGGTCATCACAGAGAACTAGAAGGCCAGCTTGTAGGAGACAAGACAAGTAAACAGGAGCAATTGTATGGATAATGGGCTCTGTGAATGGAGGCAGAGACCATCCAGGAAATGAGACAGTTACATGGGCTTGAGCAGGAAGTGTAATTGAGTGGGGTAGATGTAGAGAGTCCTAGGACATCTTAGATCATATCTCCATTTTGTTTCTACTGCCAGGAAGCTTAGAACCAAACTTGTGTGTTTAACTAATTATTATTACCTCTTAGTAACCATATTTAATTAATTAAATTATTAGCTCATATATTCTGTGTATTTGCAGTTTTTATTCTCTTGACTTCACATTTTCGTAGTCATAATTCTATTATGAACCCTGCAATGTATGCTCTTGTTATACATGTACTTGGTGTATAATTCCTTTCCCTCAAGTGTGGGAAGGACTCAGAATATGACACATACATCTCTTCTATGATATGGAAGAGGTTGCCTTGCTTGGCAAAAGTGGTGAGATTTTTGTATAAGTAATTCATGTCCTTAATTAGTTGCTCTTGAATTAATAAAGAAGATTTTCTTAGGTGGCCCTTATCTAGTCAGGCATGCCCCTTAAGAGGCAGTCTAGAGATGAGAGACTTGAAGCCTCAGGGACTCTCCTGCTCGCCTTGAAGAAGCAAGCCACCATGAGTTCTACAGATGCATGAGAACCCAGAGCCTCCAATGAGACCTTGGGCCGGCAGACACACTTTATTTCAGCTTTGAGAGACCTGAGTAGAGATCCCAGCTAAAGCTGTGCTTAGATACTTGGTCCATGGAAGCTGTGGAATAATAAATGGAAGTTATCTTAAGCTCACTAAATTCATGGCAATTTGTTACACAACAGGACAACTAACATATACATTTCCACTCATCTCCATTTCTGTCATTCTCTCTCTCTCTCTCTCTTTTTTTAAGATATGTAGCTTTGTAAGTCCTTTGTGATTTGATTAAAATTGAATGGATTAAGCAGTACATTAAAATGTCCTAGACTTCCTCCCTTGCACTCCAAGGTGATGGGCAAAGGATGGTTCTGTTTCCTTCATGCCCTTAGCTTCCTTCCTATTCTGTGACTTCCCTCATGTTTTCAACTCTTTTGGCAAGTCTTCTGCCTTCCTGCCCACCATGCAAACTTAAGATGCCCAGCTTTGAGTCTATATCCTCTATAATTTCTGCAACTATTTGAGTCTATTATCCCCTATAATTTTTCCATTTCTGAATCTCTGCAGCTGTGGCTCCCAGGCTGTGGGCTGACAGCATTAGAAGCACATCATGGAAGTTTTGTAAGATGCAGAGCCATGGCTGGCCTGCCCCCCCCCTCTTTCTCTCCACCCTCTCCCTCTCTCCTTCTTTTTCTTTCTTTCTCTCCCATTCTCACTCTCTCCCTGCACCAAGAATTCAAAAGTTACTGCATTTTTTAAACCTTTCCAGATTGTGCTTTGGGACAGCTAAGTTTGGTATCAGTTGCCTTATCTTACTCCCACAGCACCAGTTCTGTATATAATGGCCCTGTGATTTCCTGTCTGTACTTAAGTATCTCAAAACTTTAAATCCCATTTATAGCTCACCTATGACTTGGACAGCATATTGTAATTACTTTATTTAATTTTAACCCTTATTTTATTATTTTCTTGTTTATATCTTCCCTTAGGCTCTACTTCCTCACTTATTAATACTATAATATTTGTGTATGTATATTTATAAGTAATCATAAATCCTTGCAGGGATGAGGTTGGAGATAAATAAGTAGAAAACCAGTGTCCTATTCCCTAATACTTTAGTGTACATAGTCTTGTTTCCCTGGCAGCAGTGAAGCTTTCTCCAATAGGGACTCTGATTTTTACTTTGTTCATGCCGTCATCATACCTGGTTCAATTTGATCATATACTAACAGTGTTCAGGAAGCCTAAGACTGATGGTTGGACTGATAAGAAAAAGTTCTTTCTTTGAACAGTGTTCCTTCCTCTTCTGCTTTTCCCTCCTTGCCTCTTTCCTATCCCCTTCTCAAAATCCTTTGAAGCACTGAATAAAGAATTACTCATTTTCCTGGACACAAGTGTCCCACTATAGCAAAATGCTTAGATAAGGCTGTAGAATTGATGGGAGGGATCTTTGCGTCTCTCAGAGTGCTTCACTTGTGTGAAGTGGCCTTTACACTGAGAAGTATTTTTTTTAACCCCATTGACACCATAAATAGGCACATTCTAGGCACCAGGTTGGGGGCCAGGCGTTACTGCACTAGATCCTATCCTTTCCTCTTCCAGAGCCCCGTTGAATGTGCTGCATTCAAGACAGCAACCACATCCTCATGCCAAAGCACACACCCTTGCTATCACTTGAAACTCTGTAATGCAGCCTGAGTCTGGTCAATGGTGCACAACTGAGAGACCCCATGCAGGTTTATCATGCAGAATTGACGAGTTGAAGAATGCTCTAGGGAAACACACAGAGGCAGTCGTTGTGGGAAATCTGATGAATGGCTCTCCTCTAAATAATTTAAGCCCTTTTACTATTTTGAAACTATATAATCTCTTAAGCAATGATGAATCCTCTTTCTCTGTCCTGAAAACAAATCTTTTCTAACTCAGACATTCTCCAATGAGGGTACCTTTTCACCTGTGGCTTACTCTTGCGGGTATTTGGCTGTATCAAGATCTGAATGCAGTCAGGTGGGCATAGCTAAGGTGTGCTCTGAGCATGGGTGTGCATGTATATGTTTGTCTGTGCGCACACAGGGATCTATGGACGTGCATGTAGCACATGCAGGTATACTTCAGGGTTTTGATTCTGTCATTTCAGTTGGAAAAAAACCAGAATGTTATTTTATCCATCCTTAGGTTTCCAAATTGAATTAGTTCAACTTAAAAAGCATTATATTGAACTAAAATAATTGCAATAATAGCTTTGAAATGTTTTAATTTTGTTTCTTAGACCAAGTAGCTGCAATGTCATTGAGTGCTCGTGCAAGCATTAGACCATGAGATTCTCTGAGGTACAGGTGCTTGGCATGGGGTGGTAGCCACCATAGCAGATTTCACTTGGAGTCTACTCTCACTGAGATATTAGAGCCCACAAATGGGTATGCAACCCATCAAATGTAGCAGAACCATGATTCTGAGCAATTGAAACCAATATGCATATTTTTAGAGACCATACCTGTCTTTGGGTTTCTACCTTCTCTATACTATATGCCTTGGGCTCCAGCTTACTAAGTCTTCATTGACCCTGGGCAGAGGGAAGGAGGGGACCGAGCATGCTGGCCAGCTTCTGCTGGGTACACTTTGCAAATTTAGCAACCCAATTTGACTATTTCCTAATCAATACTATATAGAAGTACTAGACAGAAGAGGTTGTTACCAATAACTTAAACAAAAAGTTTAATGTTCTAAAACAAGACAGAAAATAGATGAATAACCAACTGATTTTAGCATCAAATTCTCCACACTACCTGCCTCTCATATGTGGTGCTATGCCTTTCTCATTTTGGGTGTTCTCCCCAAGGCCAGATAAGGAATTTGCAGAAGCACTCCTTGCAGAGAGACCCAAAGTGGTTCTGCCTTCCCACATACCCTTAGTCAGACTTTTGGAGGTATCCAAAATTACTCTTATGGTAAGGTTGTGACTAGCAGGGCACTGACTGAAGAGTGGGAATGTTTGAATTCTGGGTTAATGATGATCAGAGTGAATTATTCAGTAAGGGAGGGGATACTTGAAGTGAGATGCAATTTTGGTTCTGAAGGCTGATAGTTCCATTTCTGGGACATTATGAGTATCCTTTTCTGCCTTTTGGACTGAAAATATAAGCACTCATTGGGATGGAACAGGAAGGAGACAGTGATTTAGATTAATAGAAATTTGAGTGTATTCAAAAAGAGAGAGTACCCTTAGCTATTTATCCTAGAAAATAGTTCATTCTTTTATGTGAAGAGGCACACACAGGGATGCACATTGCAGCATCATTTATAAAAGTGATAAATTACTTGCCATCTGAGTGTCCATCAATAGAGGAAGAGTCAAATAAATAATGCTTCATCCATACTGTGGAGCCCAAGTAGTCATTAAAAGGATAAAGAACAGCTATTTGTATCTTGACATAGAAAGATGTCTGTAACTTATTAAATGGAAAAAATAAAGTTGTCAAAAGTATGTAGAATAGGGTACCACGTATGTTTCAAACACACACACACACACACACACACACACACACACACACACGTTTGTTTTGTTTTTTGCGGAACTAGGAATTGAACCCAGGGGCATTCTACCTCTGAGCTACACCCCCACTCCTATTTTTTATTCTTTATTTTGAAACAGGGTCTCACTAAGTTGTGAAGGGCCTCACTACTTAGCTGAGACTGGCCACGAACCTGTGATACTCCTGTCTCAGCCTCCCAAGTACCGCCACACACAGCTTCAAAAACTAATATATTTAAAAATAAACATGCATGCACATAAATGCTTAGAAAAATAAAAAGATAAATTGTTAATGGTGGATTTTTTTTTCTCGTTGGAAGTATACACTTGAGAGTGCCTAAAGAGGAAAGTTTGGCTCTTCTCAGTGAAGATTTCTATGTAATTTTAACTATTTACTTTAACAATACATTAACAGGTTACTTTTGCAGAAGATTTTCATATGTGTATGTGTGTGTACATATGCATATTTACTTAGATAAATTTAATAAGGGAATATTCTAAATGAATATTTCATGGAATTAGGAGAAAAGAATTCATTTTTTTCCAAATAAGTAATCTAAACAAACCAAAGGTAATATAAAAAAGGAACAGAATCTTTTCTCTGGGTGCATTGCAGTCTTCAGATGTGGCAATATTTAATTCAAGATGCAAATCAAAGCTGCGAAGATGCAAATTGGCAGCTGTTTCTAAGTAGGTGCAGAGCAGCACAAGTTTTTTGAAAATAAATCCCTTGCTCAAGAGTTTAACTTCATTTCAGACAAGTTGGGCTCATCCCAGATATTCTGTACTGGGATCACAATAAACAATAAATGAGCTGTACCACTGTCCTGGAGAATAAGCAGTCTGGTGGAAAGGGGAGACAAGTCATCACTTGTTTATAAATACAAGGCTGAATGACATGCTCAAGAGGGGAAACTGTGATATAATTAACATATATTGCATAAAACTTAAAAAATGGTTTATTGTAGCTGTCTTTGGATTAGTGCATATTATTACATTAGGCTATTTTCTCTGTGAATGTTGCTCTCAGCTTTTGTTCTCATTTTCATAGTTCCTTATTTTAGTTGAATCCTTTTAATTTTTTCTTTTCCATTTAAAAAGTAATGTGATTTTAAATTTACTATATTTTACATCTTTTAATTAAAAGTTATAGAAGAATAAAATGAC
>PVLC010000877.1:86046-170465 GCA_004027655.1 Graphiurus murinus
AAAATAAAATAAAATAAAATGACTAAGAAAAAAATTATGAACTTTCAGTCTGGTTGATATTTTTTCATATCTTTCATTTCTACTTCTATGTTTAGATTAGAATTAATAATATTGTTATTTGCTTTTTTTTTTGGTACTGGGGATTGAACTCAGGGCATTCTACCTCTGAGCTAAATAGAGTCTTGCTAATTTGCTGAGAGTCTTACTAAGTTGCTGAGGCTGGCCTGGAACCTGCAATCCTCCTGTCTCAGTCTTCCAAATACTGGGATTACAGGCACGCGTCATCATATCCAGCTGTTATTTGCTTATTCTTTACTTTAAAAGTTTTAAAATCATATTTATATTAATGTGTGTGTGATAGCTTATGCCTGTAATCCCAGTACTTGGGAAGCTGAGACAGGAAGATCAGAGGTTCCAGGCTAGCCTCAGCAATTTAGCAAGGCCCCCAACAACTTACTGAGACCCTGTTTCAAAAATGAAAAATAAAATAGGGCTGGCAGGGGGTGTAGCTCAGAGGTAGAATGCCTGAATTCAATCCCTAGTACTCTTTGACACATATACAAAAATGTAAAGATATATGTGTTTGTATAAATTAATATATATATATATACACACACACACAAGAGATAAGATTTATACAATATCATTATATGCTTAAAGATAAAACTGAGAACTTATAATACTTAATTTACCCTTTGAACCTCATCCAATCTTTTCTGAAGTGCTGTGATTTCTAATGACAGTAGGTACTTAGGTTTACCCACATATTTTATCCATGTCTTTGCTCACTACAGTCTTTTAGCATTCCACTTTTCTTTCATTTGACTTTATTTCTTACTAAAATACATCCTGTAGCACTTTTATAGTGAGTGTCTGGGGAAGACAAAACTTTTGTTTTTAGTAAGTCTTAAGAGTTGTATTTTATCTCCATTTAGAATTCTAGCCACAGTTAATTGCTCTCAACACATTAAAGACATTATACTTTTATTCTCAAGCAATTATTTTTGCTGACTGAAGTATGCTGGTAGTCTAGTTACCTATTAGGATTTCATTTGCATGTCATTTTAAAAGCATATTTCACAACTTTTAGGATTTTCTCTTTAGTATGAGGTTTTTGAAGTTTTAATATAATATGTATTGATACATATAGTATTTTTATACTTCACTTTCAGTTATAAAACATGTTTTTCAATTTTGAAAATTTCTTAGCCCTTCTTTTAGGATATTTCTTTTCTGTTCTTATATTTTCTCTCTTTGAAATCCTCTAGATGCATTTTGGAGACTTCCAATTATATTTAGTTTCTCCAACTTTTTCTTCTGTGCTTCATGCTAGATGAATTCATCAGTATAACTAATTCACTAATTATTTGTTATCTTTTTAATTTCAGACCATGATTTTAATATTTATAATAGATCTTCATATGTATTTGCCTGTTCTTTTATCACAATTTCTTATCCTTTTGTAAATGATATTCCAGTTTTGCTTTTGATTTTATTCATCCTTAAAGACAATTTTAGTTTATTTCACTATTCTTATTAAGTTAATAATGAGTTTTCTATTTTCTTCAGATTGGTAATCTCCTTACCACTAGTTTTAATGTGCTTTAAAATTTCCATTCTTTCTTGAATGGGAATTTGCTCCTATCTCCCTGCACACTCCTCCCTATCTAGAGCCTGTGTGGATGCCTGCAGGAAGCTTGCCAGGCACCCTATCCAGAACCAGGTTTTGTGAATGGCTTGCTGCATCTCTTCCATAATAGAAAATTGGTACATCTGAGATGAAGCTAAGCTATCGAATAGCTTGATTGAGTCATGTCTTTGGGACTGCCATTCCTTCAACTCTGCAGATCAACTTCTTTGAAGCTATAGCACCAGCAGCAATTAGTTGAACCATCCTTTTTTCTAAGATTGAGGAACCCTTTCCCCAGACTGTGCTTTCATGAAATGAGCTGGCTGGCCTTTGTCTTCAGACACTCATGGAAAGCTTTTGATGCCAGATGCATATTAGGTGTCAAATTCATTTCCATTTCTGCATCCCCCTGGACACAGGACTCAGCAGGCCCAGGACTTCAGTGCCCTCTTCCTTCTCTACTCTCAGTTTCTGGTTCACAGAGATGTTTTTCTTGTTTATTTTTCCCCAGGAATTTACTTGTAACAGTTGTATATCTTACCCAATTATTATTTAGTGGAAAGTTCTTACTTTAATGTCAGTTTATTCATGGTTGAGCTTCAGAGTAGCCAGGAATCCTTCAAATTATGCCCCCAAATCTCCATACATTTAATGTTTGTATCTTTCCAGGGTGTTGGGTATTTAACCTCCTCTGATCCTTAAGCATTTTAAGACCCACTGACCTAACTTGACTCCTTCAGTCTGAATACATGTTCTGTTTCTTAGGAAAAGACAGTAGTAAAAATTTATTTTATTTCTCTTCCAAGAAAAATAATTACATTTTTATACTTTCAACAGTATTGGCATACTTTTTTTTATTAAAAAAGCAATGGTAAATTAACAACTCTGGAAAGACTTAAATAGAGTCCTCCTCAAAGTAAAGTTGAAATTCAGCTTCATGATGTAATTTTTATTTTTGGTAGCCAAAGGAAAGGAAATTCTTTGAATGGAATAAAATGAAAATATTTAATCAAGACAGCAAGCTTGAAATGATGAGGGTATTTACTTATGTTTTGGTTTCTTAACAACTGGGTTTTATGAGGTTATGGGAGTTAAATGCAGTTTGGTAACAAGTCAAATGCATCTTCATCAGATGTGGACTGCTAGGAAAATATTAGTTCTGTACATTCAGTAAGTGTTCAAGTAGTGTTGATATAAGATAATGGCAGTCTATTTCAATCTATTCTAAGTGAGTAGGCTAATTTAGCAGTCTAAGTGTCCAGCTTGATTTTAACTCAAACATACAGTATATAATTTTTATCAGTCTTTTCATAACTTACTGAAAATAACATTCAAAGTAAAAATGGAAAATATAAGTACATTAAGTAGAAATAAAATTAAAATCATTATATTATTTAAAGCAATATGCAAAAGAAAGGTAAAATGAATGAAATAAGTATGGACTAATTTACCATATTGAAGCTTAAAAGGGATATAATGTAAAACTATCTAAACTATAAGTAAGAAAACAATCTAAATTACAGTAGAACAAAAAGATTGACATCTAAGCATAATTTTAACAAATTAAATACTAGACCAAAAACTAAAAAAACATGGTTAAAAGGAGCTAAAAAGATCTAAATACATGGAAAGACATCCTATTTTCATGAACTTGAAAATTTAGCAATATTACACAAACTGATCTATAGACTCAATATAATCCCTACCCAAATATCCCACCATTTTTTTTTTTTTTTACTTTTCACTCAAAGCTGTCAAGAATATAAAATGAGGTTTATCCTCTTTGGAAAACAGTTTGGCTATTCTTTAAAACATCAGAGTTCCCATTTGACACAACAATTGCTTTCCTAGGTATATACACAAGAGAAATGAAAACATGTGTCCATGAAAAACTTGTACATGACTGTTCAGAGCAAGAATGTAGAAACAGCCGAAATGCCCAACAACTGATAAATAGGTAAATGGATATGGTATATTTGTACAATGGATTATTATTCAAGCTTGAAAAGGCCTGAAGTATTGATAGGTGCCACAGCATGGATTCCTGAAAACGTTTTGCTTAGTGAAAGAGATCAGACAAAAAGTCCACTTCGCCTGGTAACATTTATGGGAAATGTCCAGAATAGATAAATCCATGGAGACAGAATGTAGAGTATTACTTTGTGGGGCTTTGTAGGGTGAGGGGATGGGCAAGGACTGCTCATATGTACAGATTCTTTTTCTAGCACTGGACATGTACTGCAATTATATTTTGGTGATGATTTCACTATTCTGTGCATTCATTCAAAAATACTCAATTGTGCACATTAAATGGGTCAATGTTATGGTATGTGAATTATACCTGAGTAAGAAATGCAGTCTATTTAAGTTTCTTTAAATTGCTTTATGGATCAAAATCTTTTAGAGCCAAAAAGGACCTTGGAGATCACTTACTTCATTTATCTTCCTGTGTGAAATGAAGAAACTGAGTACTGAAGGAAGTAAATAATTTGTCAGAAGACATACAGTAGTTAGTTGTAGAACCCAAAATACACATCTTATATTTGAGTTTTCAAAATGTGTCAGGACTTGACAAATCCCATAGAATGCATCTGTACAGCAAAATATGAGGTATAGATATGGTCATAATTCAAATAATTTGATGTGACCTATCAAAATAACCACATGTAATTACTTTTATTTTTTATTTTCACTTTTTAACTACATGTAATTTTTTGTGCAAATGTGACAGAAATGCTAAAATTAACAAGGAAGAAAAAACATAGACAACTAAGATTACAGAAGCATATGCTCATATGCCTCTGAAAATTTATTAAATTAAATAAATACATAAAATTGTCTTAGAAGAGGTTTTAACCTGTGGGTTGTAATGGCATATATGAGTAGCTAAAATTATTCAGTAACACACATAATATTTTAATTTTAAAGTAAGAAAAAAAAACCTTTATGCTTTCAGAGCTTGTTTCTATAACTTATGATAATTGCTTCCACATTTTGACTTTATGTAAAAGAAGAATAAATTATCTTTGAAATGAAAGTTTGAATTTCTTCCATTTGTATAGGCAGGTGAGGAGAAATTAAATTAGCCCCCTCCCACTCCTCCTGTACTTAGTTTTTTGTGTTAGTATTTAAGACTTCAATCTTCTCTTCTTAGAGTGTTACATTAATTCAAGCTATAAAAATAATTATAGGATTTTATAGGAAAGAGGTTAGTGAGAACTCATGTGGCCAAAGATTGCAAATAAGTGGCCTCTAAACAAGATAATTCTTAGAGGAGAATTTTATTTGGCTTGTAAAAGAGTTTTGAATAATCTCTAGGATTGGGGATGTAGCTAGTGGTAGAGTAATTTAACATGTTTCAGTCCTAGTATGGCAAAAAAAAAAAAACCCTCTAATCTCTAAAACTTAGGATATTTTACTTAAATATTTGAATTTGTGTCTTCTATGGAAAAATTGAAGGGTTTTGCAAAATGACCTTCATCTTTGCTGGTGTAATTAGGTCCAGTTGCATGCTTGCTGACACTTTGAGTGGGTATGGTTCCAGGGCGCCAGCTTCATTCATTTACACTTATTTCCTGACATACTAGCCATTTGGGTTTGCAGCTGCTGACTTTTTTCAATCATTTACAGTCATGTGCTGCATGAGGGTTTAGGTCAAAGACCAGCATGTATGATGGTAGTCCCATTAGATTGGAATGGAGCTGAAAATTCCTATTTGTCTAGTGACATTGGAGGACCATAGCACAGTGCATTACTCACGTGTTTGTGGTGATGCTGGTGGAATCTTGCTTGCTGCACTGCCAGTCAGATAAAAGCACAGCACATAATTAAGTACAATACAGAATACTTGCTAATGATAATGAGTGACTATGTTACTGGATTGCATGCTTAGTTTACTTTTTATCATTATTTCAGCCTATACTCCTACTTATTAAATAAAGTTTACTGTAAAACAATGTGCTCTGCTAAAGCAGCAGCAGCCTTATGGATGTTGTGTTTACTGAGTTTTTTGATTGCATCAAGAGGTCACATGGAGCAATCAACCTACGCCATCTCCATTTGTGCAAGTACTGTCTATGGTACTCACATAGTGATGAAATCACCCAATGACGCAGTTTCAGGACATGTCCCTGTGGTTAAGTGATGCATGACTGTATTTCTTCACTTTTCCCATAAGCCACTTCATTAAATGGATGTCCCTAGGAAAATCATGATTCCTACATTCTCTTGGTCAAAAAAGTCCTAAGCTTTGATGGTTAATCTAGACGAGAATGAAATTGAATTTCCCCCAGAAAAGAAATTTGCCATCCTGAAAGTATTTTGCATCTTTACATAGGAACATTATCAACAGATACAAAAATTGGTTCTTGGGACAAAACATAAAACAGCAACAACACACGTTAGGTATCACAATAGTTTGTAACTTTCCAATGGGTCACAATACATAAACAGATATACAGTATACCTGTAGTATTAAATTTTATGGGGGAAGGAGAGCAATTGGGAAGAAAAGTAAAGGCTACTAAAGAGGGTGATTTTTAAAAAAGGTTGAGAAATACTGAAATACAGAGACTAGTGCCTGGCTGACCTGCTGTTTTTCTGTCAGCTGTAGCTCCTTCTCATAGAAAGGACCTTGAATAAATATGTCACGGAAAGAGTAATCAAGTCAGAGTGGAGACACCGCCTTCAACACCCTAGCAGGCTATCTCTTCCAACTACAAAAGTAATTTCACATCTATTTCCCATAAAAGCCAGGGGAAAACAGGGACTTTTAACATTGGTGGCATAGTTATAAATTTCTAGAATCTGATCATTTGTGGAGGACAATTTTTATTATATTTTATTGGTGCATTATAGTCTCATATCATAATGTAAATCATGTTGACAGTGACAAACATGTATACAATATTAGGTGCCCTACCTCTGCCTCCCCATTTCCCCCTTCCCAACACAGAGTACTGGGATGGATGTTGGTATATTCACATATGTACACATAGTCCATGGTAGTATTTCCATTAATGAACTTCAGTGTTTCCCCCTCCCCTTCCTTTATTTTTTATTTATTTATTTATTTATTTATTGCGGTACTGGCGATTGAACTCAGGGACATTCTACTTCCAAGCTATACCCCCAGCCCTATTTTTTATTCTTTATTTTGAAACCGAGTCTCACTAAGTTGCAGAGTGCCTCACTAGGTAGCTAAGGCTAGCCTCGAACCCAGATCTTCCGGTCTCAGCCTCCCGAATGCTGGGATTACAAGTGTGCGCTACCACGCCTGGCTTCCCTCCCCTTCCTTTAGACCACCTCCCTGGCTCCAGTGAAGTTTCTCCTCCATTATATGGACGCTGGTATCCTAATTACTCCCTACCCTGTGCATATTAGAGAAAACATATGCCCCTTCACGTTCTGTGATTGGCTAAACTCACTTAATGTAATATTCTCTAGGTCCCTCCATTTTCTTGCAAAAGACACAATTTTATTCTTCTTTATTGCTGAGTAGAATTCCATTGTGTGTATTTCCCATAATTTTGATAGGGATTGAATTGACTCTATCACTCTTGGTAGAATGGCCATTTTAACAATATTTATTCTGCCTATCCAAGAGCAAGGGAGATCTTAGATCTTCTTCAATTTCTTTCTTATGTGTTTTGTAATTTTCATTGTAGAGATCTTTAACCTCCTTGGTTAGATTTATTCTGAGGTATTTTATTGGTTTTGAGGTTATTGTGAATGGAATTATTTTCTGGATTTCTTTCTCGGTGGATTCCTGGTTGGCATATAGAAAAGCTACTGATTTTTTTAGATTGATTTTGTATCCCATTTCTTTGTTGAATTTGTTAATCAGCTCTAGTCTTTTGGTGAAGTTTTTGGGGTCTTCTAGATATAGGATCATGCCATCTGCAAATAAAAATATTTTAAATTCTTCTTTTCTTATTTGAATTCCTTTGATATGCTTCTCTTGTCTTACTGCTCTGGCAAGAATCTTGAGGACTGTATTGAAAAGGACTGGTGATAGTGGATATCTATGTCTTGTTCCTGATTTTAAAGGGAATTCCCACAGTTTTTCCCTATCCCAGATGGATTTACACTGAATTATACAAAACCTTTACAGATGAACTAAACCAATACTTCACAAGTTATTCCATGAAATTAAAAGAGATAGAATTCTTCCAAACTCCTTCGATGAGGCCAGTATCTCATTAATACAAAAACCAAATAAAGAATGCTCAAGAAAGGAAAATTACAGACCAATTTCATTGATTAATATACTCTAAACAAGCCGGGCGTGGTGGCGCACGCTTGTAATCCCAGCATTTGGGAGGCTGAGACCGGAAGATCCGGGTTCGTGGCCAGCCTCAGCTACCTAGTGAGGCATTCTGCAACTTAGTGAGACCTGGTTTCGAAATAAAGAGTAAAAAATAGGGCTGGGGGTGTAGCTCGAAGGTAGAACGCCTCTGAGTTCAATCCCTAGTACTGCAAAAACAAAAAAAAAAATACTCTAAACAGAGTACTAGCCATGTGTATTCAAAACCACATCAAGAAAAGTGTACACCATGACCAAGTTGGTTTCATCCCAGGAACACAGGGCTAGCTCAACATAAGCAAATCAATACATGTTATTCATCACATAGATAGAACTAAAGACAAAAAATCATATGATCATCTCAGTAGAAAAAACATTTGACAAAATCCAAAACCCATTCATGTTAAAAACACTGCAGAAAATTGGAATAGAAGAAATGTACCTCAACATTACTGTGGAGAACCTGTAATACAGTGGTTGCCCCACAAGAGAGAAAATTTCTGCCTTTCTTCACAAGATGCATGAACAAGAATGTTCACAACAGCATTGCTTGTTTCCATTGTTTGGAAATTGTGTAAACTGCCATAAATCCACTTTAGGATCCTTAAAATATTTATTTATATATTTATGTTTGTATGTGGATGGTACTTGGGATTGTACCCAGGGATGTTTTACCTCCAAGCTATATCCCCAGCCCTAAGCTGCTGAGGACCTCACTAAGTTGCTGAGACTGGCCTTGAATCTGCAATTCTCCTATCTCAGCCTCCCAAAAACTGGGATTACAGGCATGTGGCCAGCTTGATTCTTAAAATATTTTAAATGGCCTAGTATTATCTTTATCAGCATAGCTGAATCTTGATGCCAGAAATTTAAATGAGAAAATATTGAAGTAATGAAAGTGGGGGAAAATAAGTCACAACTAAATACAAAGGGCATAATGCCATCTACATAAGCTTAAAAGACAAACATATACAGTGATGCTGACTGTCATTCTAGGTACATACATAGAGAGTGTAAGTAAATTCATGCACAGCTTACCTACCATAGGATACTGACTACTCCTGAAGAGAAAGGGGAGTAGGATGAGGGAAAGAAGCTTTCGCTGTATCTGCAATGCTTTATTTCATTAAAGAAAAAGAGGAAGGAAGAAAGAAAGGACGGGAGGGTGGAAGGCAGGGAGGAAAGAAATGATTTGGGAGATTTATGGCAAAATGTTTGGTTAAATATGGGTGGTAGTTACATGAATATCTCTTACTTTATGTACTTTTTGGTATGTTTTAATTTTAATTAAAATGATACATTTTAAAGCACTGTAGAAATCTAGGAACATGTAGAAATTTCCTCAATCTGGTAATTGATAGATACAAAAAAACCAGACAATCTCCTTTTCGCTAGTGAAAACATTACAATTAATTGAACTGAAGTCTTGAACATAAGTTCCCACTGAGAACCTGTTCTCCAAGTCAGTGCACTATGACCAGAGAAATTAATGATGTTTCTAAGTATTGGGCAATAAGGGCCCAAACTGTTGCTATTTTCTATTTAAAATCTCAGACAGAGCTGGACGTGGTGGCGCATGCTTGTAATGCCAGCATTTGGGAGACTGAGACTGGAGGATCTGGGTTCGTGGCCAGCCTCAGCTACCTAGTGAGGCACTCTGCAACTTAGTGAGACCCCGTTTCAAAATGAAGAATAAAAAATAGGGCTGGGGGTATAGCTCGGAGGTAGAATGCCCCTGAGTTCAATCCCCAGTACCGCAAACAAAACAAAACAAAACACAAAAAAACCCTCCAACAGAATAAGACAAGTCTATTTAGAACTAGTAAACATGCTTAGGAAAATGGCTAAACAGAAGTTTATTAATCAATTGCTTTTTTCCCCTATACCACCTATAACAAATTATAAAATGCAATTCAAAAAGTAGTATGCAATTCTCAAGAGCAACAAAAGCCCTATGAATCTAAAGAAGTTATACTCAAGGGCTACTGAATAATTACAGCACTTTACTGAAGGATATGAACAATGAGCTAAATTAATGGAGGTCATCTTTTAAAAATTATCTATTGCTACCTAACAAACCATCCCAATACTTGCTTACTTAAAACTTTTATGACTTTGCTTTTTTCTCATGATTCTTTGGCAATCTGTGTGGCTGTTCTGTTGGCCTCAACTGGGGTTAGCCATACTGTGTTCATCTGAAAGCATGACTGGAGCTGGAGGGTCCAGGGTGGCCTCATTTGGAACTGGAGGGTGACCTCATCTGGGACACTCAGCTCTCCTCTAAGGGGCTCTCACCCGGCAATGGGTTAGCCTGGGCTTCTACACAGCAGACGAGTCTCAGGGTTCAGAGAGAGGATGGAAGCTTTAAGGCCTCTTGAGGTCTGGCATTAGAACTTGGTGCTACCTTTGCCACATTCTCTTGTGCAGGGGTCATAAGCATTTCCAGGTGCAAGGAATGAAGAAATGGGGACCACCCCTGCCATAGAGGGTCACAGAAGACATGTTGCATATGGGAGTCAGGGCTTCCTGGGATGGAGATACGTGTGGTCCTGGGCACAGAGTAAATATATACATGTCACTATATCTGTGTGTGTGTGTGTGTGTGTGTGTGTGTGTGTGTGTGTGTGTGTGTGTGTATGCGCAATTTAAACGTAACTCTTTCTAGCTATCATATAAGAGGATATTCATTGACTGTTTTGCCCTTTTAAAATAGATTTTAGCCTACCTTTTTCTCAACAAATGAATAGCACACTCAATTTAATTAAACACTGAGTAGATAAAGATAAACATCTTTGAGACATTTCTCATGCATTTCATTTTGACAGTTGTTATTACTTAGGACATCCTTAATATCATATTCTATAGTTTATGGTTTATTAAAAATTATTTTTCTTGTCTCAGGGTGTTAATGGGTTTTTAAGGTTTAATCCTTTAATCCTGATTTACTTAGCTTGTAGCATTTTTTTTTCCACATCAGGATGATGTGGAGTGGGGTGGGTGGCTGGAGGGAGGTTACTATGAAAGAAGAGTGAATAACCTCTTCAAATGATAAAGCTACTGGGTAATTGAAAATATTCTAATTACCAGCTGTAGCCTTAGCAAAACTGTATTGGCTTCTGATGCATTTTACTGTATCCATTTCCTGAGTCATTTTGGTTTTTCACTTGTGTGCAAAGATGTTTAATGAAAAATAATGAATTCTATAGTACATGGGGACATCACAGTTAAACCTGTCGCTGGATTTTCAGAAAGCATTGCTTTTCATAAACTGTTTCTTTAACAAGTTGTGTTGTCTCTCAGCAGGCTTTGCAGAGTTTAGAGCATTGTCTACCCAACTGGCCCCAGATGGAAAATACTCTCTTGAAATTGGATGGCTTTTTAAGTGTAGCTCTCCACAGCCTGCTCAAAGGAAAAAATAAGCTTAAACAGAATACATTTTGTAGCATGGTCTGTAATTCCCCCAGCAGCCCACGTATTTGGATGTTTTCACTTTTGGCAGTGGAATTTTTCTAATTTAATTAACTCATTAACGTTAGCAGATGACACAGTGTGAAAATTCTTTTCCCTAGTCACTTATCTAAATATTCCTCCAATCCACTGGGGTTCTGTGCTCACTTTATTTATTTATAAAATTTATTTATGTTTCTGCTTTGTTTCTATTCTGATTTCCCCCTGAAGAGTTCATGGGCAATAAGGAGACACTTTATGGAATGAATGAGAAACCTTTCTTAAAGCAATAATGGAGAAGAGGCAGAGGAGGGAAATAAATAGTGAAGAAAGTCTTTACAAAGAAAGACTGAGAGAAAAAGAACAGATGGTTCAAAAACAGCCAGAGCTGAAATGCTTCTCCTGGTCCAAGCCCTTGTCATCCTGTCTCCTAGTTTTTAGTTCATTCACTGTAAAATGTAGTAACATTCTGGAATCAGCTGGAAGTCAGCTGGCAACACCAGGAATAACAATAAAGGCAAATCTTGGATTAGCTCAGCTAGAAGTGAGTCTCCCTTGCTCATATCATTCATTCACTCATTCATTCATTCACATGGTTATCTTACCTTGCTGCTGCTGGTGGTGGTGTGTGTGTTTGTGTGCGCGTGTGCACAAGTGTGTGTGTGTGGGGGGGGTACTAGGAATTGAACCCAGGGGCATTATTCCTCTGAGCTACACCCCCTGCCCATTCTATTTTTTATTTGGAAACAGGGTCTCAATAAGTTGCTGCGAGCCTCACTAAGTTGTTTCAAACCTGTACTCCTTCTGTCTCAGCCTCCCAGTACTGGGATTATATATATGTACCACCATGCCCAGGTCTTACCTTGCATTTTACTCATCAATATGTAAATCTTCTCCCTCTCTTAAATTTTAGGCCTCCTTGAAATCTGAGGAAAATATCAATCATCCCTCCTCTCCCTCTCTACCTCCATTCTTCTCTCTCTCTCTCTCTCTCTCTTTCTCTCTCTCTCTCTCTCTCTCTTTCTCGCTCCCCATAGGGCCTTGGACAAAATAAATATTAAATAAATGCTACTGAATTTTGAATGAAATGTATTATTTTTTTTTTTTTTTTTTTGCGGTACTGGGGATTGAACTCAGGGGCATTCTACCTCCGAGCTATACCCCCAGCCCTATTTTTTATTCTTTATTTTGAAACTGAGTCTCACTAAGTTGCGGAGTGCCTCACTAGGTAGCTGAGGTTGGCCGCGAACCCGGATCCTCCGGTCTCAGCCTCCCAAATGCTGGGATTACAAGCGTGCGCCACCACGCCCGGCTGAAATGTATTATTTTTTAACAGTACTATTTTATGTTCTATTCTGACCTATCCCTTTTTGATTTTGAAACAGAATCTTGCTAAGTTACCACGTTCTAGCCTTGAAATGTATTATTTTTTAACAGTACTATTTTATGTTCTATTCTGACCTATCCCTTTTTGATTTTGAAACAGAATCTTGCTAAGTTACCACGTTCTAGCCTTGAACCTATGATCTTCCTGTCTTGTCCTCCCAAGTTAGGAATACATATATGCACCCGGCTAGGAATCCTTTTGACTGATTATAACTAAGTTTCTTTTAGTTTGTACTCTAATATTTTAAAACATAGTCTTAGAAATTTTTTTCTAGTCTTATCTTTGGTATTAAAGTTACTTCTCTGAAACTCTAATGGATGACTTCACTAGAAGATATTTGCACATTCATTTAAAATCTAGATTTGCTATTTCTGTCTTTAGTCAACATTTTTTCTGAATGAAGGGAAGGACCAGTTCAAGCAGGATTATTAGTGAGCCTGAAAGTATATGTATAGGAGGAAAGGTGTTTATCCAAAGTGTTTGTATCTAACATTGTCTTTCCTTCTGGGTCAGGATTTGCTGATAATACTTTATTGGATAGAGCAGATAAAGACAATTGCTGCTGTCCTTAGCCATGTGCTCTTTCAACCCTTGAGAAGGGATCAAGAAAGAGTCTGTGCCTGTACCCCCTTCTACTGGTACTCAGTCGGCTGCATGTTGGAGATAGTCAAGAATCTTAAAATAATGCCTGGCTCTCACTCTTAGGAATCCTGATTTGTTTGGTCTAGGGATGGGCCTTGTTGATTCCCCAGGCAACTGTAAAGTGCAACTAAGTTTGAGAGCTATTGCTCTGAAACAGCAGTTGCCAAGCCTGGTTACTGTGACTATACTCGGATGCCCTGTCCCTAAGTGATTCAAGTGATCTGGGAGGGTGCCTGGGGCATTGGTATCTTTTAGAAGCTCCCAAAGTGATTTATAAGGTGCAGTCAGGATGGAGACCCACAGAGACAACTTGTCAGGGAGAGGAAATTTACCGCTCCTATGATTTGTCCTTGGCCCCTGTACTATGATTTTGTTGTGTTTTGTCCCCTCCAAAGCTTCAGAGTCCAGGGAGGCTCGTGGAGGGGGGCGTTGAGGAGAGATTGCCTAATGGGTTCAAAGACACAGCCAGATAGGAGGAGTAACTGCTGATGTCCTATCACACAGGGTGTTTAGCAATATTGTATCATATATTTCAAAATAGCTAGAAGAGAGAATGTTGAATGTTCTCTTCACAAAGAAATGACAGATGTTGGAGATGATGGGTACCATTATCCTCATTTGATCAATACAAAATGTATTAATAAATATACTGAAACATCACACTGTGCCATATAAAGATGTAAGAGATATTTGTGTGACGGTGGCTCTATTCTTCTGAAAGGACTAATGTAGTTCCTGCACATCCAACCCCCTTGTTCCTTCCTCTCTCTGCATATATCTGCTTACCTTCTGCTTTTTCACCATGAATGAGAGTGGTACAAGAACCTTATCAGGATCCAGGTAAATGTTGCTTCCTGGTTTTGGATTTCTGGTCTCCAGAGCTATGAGTTAGCTTAACCTCTTCTCTATATTACCTAGTCTCAGGTATTCTGTTGTAGCAAGAGAAAAATAACTAATACAGCAAATTCTATTCTGCAGCATCTTGAATCTAGACTTGGAAGGACTTTTCTCATGCATTGTCTCACTGGAACCTGACAATAACTTAGTAAGAAAAGCATAAAAAATGTTGTCAAAGAAGTAGGGATCTGCTCAAGTTTATACAGCAAAAACAGATGGAGACCAAACCAAATCTTCTAATGCCTAAACAGAGTTCTTTGGCTCTCCCAATTTGCTCTGTTTTTTGTTTTTTGTTTTTTTCTGGCACTGTCACTAATATATTAAAGCAGAAGTGGGTGGGAGAGAATCATAGAGGAAAAAACTGATTGGAGAAAATAATGCTCAGAATGTGTGAGTGTGAATCTGAGCGAACTACTATATGTATGGGTGTGTTTGAATATATGTGACTATGGGTATGTGAAGCATATACCTTTGAAATTTTCATTAATGTTCTTGTTTGGCTAGTATCTCTTAAAAATTATGTAGCCTGTTTACAAAGTCTATCAGAAAATAGAAATTACTGACAGATTTATAAATATTAAAAATATGTCCAGCATTGAAAGGCCATTGCTATCTATGAAAATTTTTTCCAAGAAAAAAAGTTTATTAAAGCCATCTTACATCTCTATAAATACTGAGTAGAAGTAGTTTCATCAGACAGAGATAGATGTCTATGTGGTAGTGGGCTGGGAAGGGAAGATCTGTATTAATACCATCAGTCAATAAAAGGATGCTTAATTTCCTGCCTTGCTCCAACTGTCTGACCATTTTCCTCCTTGTGGAAAGAGGGAGGGGCAAACAACCCAACACTCTGAGTCAGATGTGAGAAGACACTGAAAAGACATGAACACAACTGGGTTATGGGACTTTGAAAGGTCAGGCAAGATCTAAATAGTCACTTTTAGGTTGCTTATATTTTAAAAGCATGATAAAATCTTTCCTTTGAGACTTAAGTATGTCTATATGTGTTTGGCTAAAAAAAAAATTAAATAAACAAATCACTTCACCTTTATAAGTGTGTGTAGTTTCTTTGCTTTAGCAACATTATGTTGCTGCCCTGCTTTTACATGTGTACAGAGACAACAGTGAACATTTGCCCATTCATTTATTTATTCATTTTTTGCCTATTCATTTATGCATGCAAACAAGAAATGCTCATTGTATACCTGGCATATGGCTATGCATTAGGCATTATATAGTTTAAAGGAATGTAGAATGTAAAATTCTGTCCCTGCCCTCCAGGGACATAGTGTTTATTAAAAAATAATTTCAGGCTCTTGTTTCAGAAGGCTCACAAGAAAAAATCCAGGCGTTTCCCAAGGAAGCTTGACTGCCTGTCAAAGGCATCTCTGTGGAATATGTATCAAACATTGTCTAGCTTGGAAAAAAGAAATAACTCTAGTATTTCAGGCAGAGGGAGATTTGATGTAAGGAGTTTTTTTTTTTTTTTTTTTTGTGGAGGTGCAGGTGGGGTTAAAGGAACAAAATGGATAAGGTGGTTATTGGTATTCAGAGTCTGGGACATTTCTACTGTCCTTTCTTAGCTGAGTTATTGGAGGAATTACAGAAGTTACAGGAGCCTGTAGTCACTTGTTGTTGGCCTTTCCCTTTTTATTGCCTTTCAATCTCCTCTCACTGCCTCCTGTTGTCCAAACCCAAAGTTAACCCACCGGCCAATTCTTGATAGTGTATTTTGCATCTGTATACCTATAATATAGAGAGAAATATAATAGGGTAAATGAGGTAGGGCATAATATCCAACAGTCAAATTATCAAATTACCAGCAGAAAAGGGAGTGGTCTTGGAGTAGCCTCTGCAATCTAGTGTTTTTCCTGTTTTTTAGATTGAATAATTAATTTGATTATTTGTAGTCTTTGGTCTAATCAGACTTAGAAATCTGATTGTTATTAAGAGACTGAATTGTACTCCCTCACCCCAGATTTATACATTGAAGTCCTACTGCTCAATATAACTGTACTTGGAGATAGAGCATTTGAGAAAGTAATTATAGTTAAATTGGGTCATAAAGGTGGGGCTCTAATGTGATAGAACTGGTATTCTTACAAGAAGAGGAAGTTTTATGGTCAGATATAGAATGTCCCCTGAAGAGCTCAGGGATTATATAGTTAAGCTATGAGGGTGATAATCTCATCAGTACATAAATCCATTAATGGGTTTATCTGGGTGGTAGCCTAGACCAGTGGGGTATGGCTATAAAAGATGAATCCCTGGGGGGTGTGCCTTAGGGATTGTGCTTATATTTTTTAATCCCCTTGCTTGCTGGCTCTCTATTTCCAGCCTTTGTGATATGAGAGCAGAGCTTTTCATGATCTTGCTCTCTCACTCTTCTTCTCTCTGCTTCCTGCAGTCATGCCCCCTGAGCTTCAGACCCTGGCCTTAATGGACTGAACCCAGAATCTTCAGAAAACTGTGAACAAATAAAACTTACTTCCTCTAAGTTGTGTGCTTAGTTGCTTTGGATTATAGCAGTGAGGATGTTGACAGAGACAGGAAGAAACACCAGGAATGTGCACACACTGAGAAAAGAACATGTGAGGCCTCAGAAGAAACTAGCTTTGCTAAGCACCTCAGTTTTGGACTTCTAGCCTCCAGAACTTTGAAAAATAAACTTTTCTTGTTTAACCCACCCCATCTGTGTTAGGAGTCTATTATGAAAACCCACGATGACTATTTCAATAACCAGATACAAAAACAGTGAATATAAAGGGTCAGATGCCAAATTGCAAATTTAAACTGAAAATGTAAGTTTCCATTACATTACTTATTATTACTTATATTTTCTGGTCATCACCATAAGCAAAACTAAACAGGAATAAAATAAAATTGGAAGGTTGCTTGGTGATGGTTTCTGAGCAAGTTGAATTACTTGGATGGTTTACATGGCCCGTGCAATTTGCAAGAGGCTTCGGGATCTAATCTACTCATCCCACCTCTGGACCTACAGTGTCTGCCAAATGAATACCTATCAGCATTCTCTTACTAACAGTGTCAGAGAAGGAGTATGAGCGTCAACCTTCCTGACTATTCCTTTGTTGATCCCACTCTGCTCATATGACCACACCCTGAGTGCCATTTTATTTTATTTTTTGTAGGTGGCCTTGCTTTCATCTTTATGGCCAGGGCATACTGCAGCAGCTGTATTGCTTATTGCCATGATCAGTCCTTGTTGGAGTGCATTTTTGTGATTGGTCAATTCCTGTGTACCACTGTTGCTAAATAATTCAAATGTTATTTCTATCTATATTATTGACACCATATAGGATTGAAAGAAAATGACCATGTCAAATCAGCTTTCCACATAGGTAGACCAGACTATTTTAGAACTGTCAGAAGGATCTAGACATTTACCCAAATGATAGCCTCATCAACCCATGATGGAACATAAAATCAAGTGGTTCGCATCTCTCCTAATGAGCTAAATTTTATTTGCCAGAAAGGACGATCTATGTTATATCTAATATTTAAATCTACCTACTATGTGCCAGTCACTGCTAAACTCTTTAAATGGATCACCTCATTTATTATCACAATAACTCTACTATGAAGAATATCCTATTATTAATTACTTTTATAGGTGAAACAACGAGGATTAAATATGTTAAATAATTTATTTATTGTTATCAGCTAGTAAAGAGTAAAGCATGAGTTCAAACCCCAAGATTAACCTCTGTGTTTAGAATAAGAGTCTATAGTTGCTTTCTCTCTCTTAGCACTTTTCTTCTAGGGAACACAAAGCTCTTTCCTAGCTTCTTCCCTTGGGCCTTGTGCTTGCAATAATACTCATGTTTTTTATACAACTGGTTTCTACCCTAAACATTCTGCTCAGAATTTTCTCCTTGAATATGTGACAATGCTATCCCACCTTCTGGGAGGTATTTACTTCTTCATGCAGGCACGTATCACTGGTGTTACTTTTTTGTTTCATTATTTATGTTCTATATACCACTATTTGATTGTAAGTTCCATGAAGGCAGGGATCTGGTCTTTCTTATACATGGCTGCATCACCAACATGAAGATACTGTGTTCTATAAAGTAGACACTATATGCTAAATGCCAA
This sequence comes from Graphiurus murinus, assembly GCA_004027655.1. Taxonomy (NCBI): domain Eukaryota; kingdom Metazoa; phylum Chordata; class Mammalia; order Rodentia; family Gliridae; genus Graphiurus; species Graphiurus murinus. The sequence goes on from PVLC010000877.1 coordinate 104,473, forward strand.
AACACAATCTATTGTGACCTCTCAAACGCCTATGTTCTTTGTGATTAGGATTTAAGAGGACATGTTCTTGATAGAAGGGGAAATATGACAGTCAAAGAAATCTCTCTAGCTGCATTGAAAATTACACCCTTAAAACCGAGGATGATTTTAGATACAATTGAATATAGTCACTGAGATAAAGAGGGGAGCTGTCAAGTCAGCTGCTGAAAGTAGGAAACACAGGTCCCCAAAACAAATTCCTGTTGACTAACAGTTTTATCTAAGATAATAGTATAAAATTAACTTATTTTTCTAAGATACTGCCTGTACTTTACTTATTTTTTGTTGGTCTAACATTCATATATTAAGAACTAAAGAATTTTCCTAGGTGACTAAGGTGCTTAATAAGGCAAGTACCTATAAAAGCTGAGGGACAGAGGCAGTCATTACCATATGGGGTTGTGTAGGAAGGTCTTGTGAAGGAGATGGGACCTGAGCCAACCCTGGGGGAAGGGGAGTAGTAGACTGATGGGGGTGAGAATTATGACCAAAAGCATGTCTCAAGCACATGCTTAGTGTGTAGACCTTGAAATGATGTTGAAAATTTTGGATTTTCTCCTGATTTCTGAGTGGACTCCTAGGAGTTTCTGAATGGTTTAGTGATGTTTTAAGATTAGTGTGCTCAAAAGGGAGAGCTGGAATGATTTCAATGGAGGAGAGAATGAAGGCTGGAAAATGATACCATCAGTTTACCACCATTGACTGTACTTTGTTCATACTCTGTGTTGGGTACAACTGTCTCAATCCTCTTGATAGAGGAAACCAAAAGAAAGGGGCCACAGGCTATAGTGGTGGGGTCAGGTCTGTTTGATCCATGTCAGTATTAGAACAACTGAGAGTAGCAGAACATATTTCTTTTTGGTTTTAGGACAGACTGATTAGTATAGCATTTTATTAGATTCAGTTCTTCTATGTGAGCAGTACCATAGCTGTGTGCGTTTATGACGATTCTGAGCAATTTTGCATCTCCAAGTGCTTTCTGAATCATTGAGGATATATTGACTTATGTTGACTAGTAGTTTATTTTACCTGAAATGTAATCTGTGGGTAATTATAATTTAAATGTAAACTATAATGTATTGCCTTTAAATGATTTTCACATACATCATTGGATTGCTATAGTCATATCTTAGCAGGTGAGAAAAATGAGTTTCAGAGAGACTGAATGACTTGGGCAAGGTCACTTGTCTGATGTGGCAGAAATTCTACTTTCAAACCCTTTTCTTTAATGTTAAGCCTTTTATATCTTGATGAAAATAGGAAGCTAGCACTTAATACATATGATGGATATTTATTAAGCCAAATACTTAATCATTTTAGAATAAGCAATCTCAGTGGAATGTAGGGATGAACTATATGTTATGATGCAGTGGTGGTTCCATAAACCCTCATTGACAATAATAAAGCCATCTACCATTCATTCCAAATCAATCTGTCCCAAAAGGAATGCACCTTACAATGTTCTTCAAATATTTTAAGTGACATTTTAAATTAAACATTGAAAATAATGTTCATGTTTCAGTTTCCCCTCCCTGGGCCTTGGGCTCAATAATTTTTTGGTTATAGAGGGTGGTTTTGTCAGTTTGATCTCCTGGAATTTGCAGACAGCATCTATATGCATAGTACCAAAATGATTCTAGCTGACAGAGGACAGGCATGGAGCAAGTGTGGCATGAAACGGACTGTTTGCTTTTTTCCAATGTCTGCTGATTCTACCTGCAAACCCATTCCTCAACTACATTAGCAAAATCTATAAAAATACAAGGGCCTCTGAAGAGACAATTCTATCATTTGCAACCCAGAGAGAACTTCTGAGTTGAGTTATCCCAGTTCTACACTTAATTCTTGTATCTGAGTACTTTTTTTTACTTCAATACTTGTTTCTGGTTAGAAAGTTGAGAAACAAGGGTCTAAATACTGTGCACTTGGGTAGTAAAACATATATTCACTCTTTGCAGTGACCGTGGAAACAGACGGGAGATTCATATAATCACAAAAGAAAATAAATAATTTCACCCATGGAGGGAAAGAGACACCTTGAGAAAAGGGACTTTGGAAAAAGGCTGTCTCTGGACAGCAGTCTTGTGGTAAGTACTAATATTCATTCACCACTATATATGTTTTGGCTTAAAGTGCATTATTCTTTGACTGTTATTTCCTGAACCCCATGCTGTTGAAATTTCTATTCCAGTTACCCCATTAGCAATATCCCTTGAGATTTTATTTCATTTATTTTTTACGAAGTCAAAAGCCAGCAAATTATTGGAATGTTTGTATAGTGCCTTAATAGGCAAATGTCATAGTCTGTCAACATTATATATAATTACATTAATTCCAGCTGAAATAGATTTTAGCCAATTCAAAAACACTACTGTACCACTGATGCAAAATGCCAAGTCTATATATAGTTTCTCCATCACCCATTTATCTTAACTTTGGGACTAAGTTAAACAAGAATTCAATACATCTTCAAATATTGAAGAGCCAAGAAAGTGTCTGAGATCTTTTTAAGTATGGAAATCAGTTCAGTTGTCCACACATTTTCTTTCTAAGAATCTTAGTGCTGATGAACATCACTCTTCACCTGGTTGGATTTGCCTTCAGGTATGGAAATCTGGTTAGTGCAAGAAATGTACTAAGTCACTAATTTCAGAAGATTGACTTCTTTTTCTCAGGCTGTGGGCTCATGTGTGGTTCACTTTTTCTGTTCTATAACACATTTGAACAGAACAAGAAATCAAATCAAGCAAAACACTTCTCTTTTGCTCAACTACTAAAACAGGAATTTAGCTTGGTTTTTTCTTTTGCATCTTTTATAGGAATTGTACATCGTTCATTTATGTACTCGTAGCACCTGGCCCAGAATCTGGTACAGAGAGGTATCCAATAAAATATTTGTTGAGTTGATTTACCAGTTGAAATTTTAATCTCTGAAGCTATATTCCTTGTTCCATCATATACACATTAGTTATTTACTCCATAAGAGTAGATACGTCCCTCCTTCACAAACTGTTTAGAGACATGAGTTTCTGGAAATTGAGAAAAGCATAGAATAAAGATGTGTGTGTGTGTGTGTGTGTGTGTGTGTGTGTGTGTGTGTGTGTGTGGTTCTATGTCTATTCCCTTTTCAATTTCTGAGAAAACATGAGATCAAAGGTTCATTTCTCAATCTCTCCTTTAAAGAAGAAAAATTCTTCTTACATAATATGCCAATATGTTCTGTCTTGGGACAGAGACAGCCATATGGTATGATGTGAGCAATTCAGAAAATATTCCCTTAACCTAGAAATATCTTTTTATGATTGGTCTCAAAGCCACAGATTTTTTGCTTTAGGTCTCAACTAATATGCAAATGACCTACAAAGGCAAACATACTAATCTCTTATGTCTCAATAATTTATAGTAGTACTCTTTAATAAAATGCCTTGCATTACAACCAATGTCAACCAAATGAGCAGAATTCTGTTGAGGGATTTGGGAAACTGGAGGGTGCAGAGCACAGAGTGCAGGGAAGGCAAGGTGGTGTGGGGCAAATCATAGAATGGGGAGGTAGGCTGCCATGATGGTGCTGGACACCTGCAAACCAGAGAAAGAAAAAAAAAATCTCCATGAAACTTTTTCCCACATATCAATTTTGCCTAGAGATAACTTGAATATGGGCATAAGTGAAATCCTGCCACATTACTAGTGCTAGCTGAAAACTCAAAACCAAGCTTGTTTTCTCGTTGCCATATGGCTCTACTCAGCTACAAATCTATTGGCATAAAACACTGTGAAATGAGAACTTCTTGTTTGGCACCACCTGAGAATCTTAATTCTGTGAAGTCTCCTTAGATTATGCTTAGGGGACTTTTTGCACAAGTGAGACATCTTTCCTGTCCCCTAGAATCAAATTAAGTGTTACATTTGCACATCAGATTGAGAACATCCTATGACTAAGTGTCTGGGGAAGCTTAAATTGTGTTGAATATGATACTACTTTGGACAAGTGACTACAATTTTAATATTATGTTCTCCCCTTTATATAAAATGCTGCTGGGAACAGTGAAACAGAGGATTGTTTTTGTATTGGTGGTTCTTTAGGTGTAGGGTCCATTGAAACTGACTTGAATGAGCTCTATTGTGACTGTAAGGAAGAGACCTAGACTGAGATGAAGTCAAAAGTGTCTAGCCTGTAAAGGACTTGAACTGGACATATTGCCTTTCTTTACAACTTCATGCTGACATCAGTGGGGGTGATTCTAGACAAGAGCTATTGTACATTACACACACACACACACACACACACACACACACACACACACACACACCAAACGGGCAAACAAACAAACAAAAAAGAACCAGGCATCACATTATACTTTATTTTATTTTTTGAATCATAGGATGCTTGAGTGGGAATGAGTTATCCAGTTCATTCCCTTGTAAAAGGAATAGTTAAGGCCCAGAGAGGTTAACTGCTTTTCCTAAAGTCACACAACTACTATTATACCAAGAATACAACATAGGTCTCCATCTGCCACTTCAGTTCCTTATCTTTCATTCTGTTATCTCAAGAAGAGGAGATGTTCTTTTGGGAAATGGACTAGAAGAAAGAGGAACATATTGAATTCTTAAGCCTTGAAATTCTATTGCAATAATCATTATGACCATATTTTTGAGAGTTAGGAGGCCCAGAGGTAATTTCCACTTGTCGATTTTGCAGCAGAAAAATCCTCATAATGTACTGCAAGAATAAGGTTACTATTAACTTCATTATACTTTTTACTTTACATAATCAAATCATGAAGTGTTGAGTTAGAAATTATAGCTCCCTTGCAACAGATTTTAAATTTTCAGGTTGCAGGAACCACAAAGAAGGTTAGAGTCCAGATCTGACCAAAAAAAACCAAAAAAAACCCCAAAAAAAACTCCAATTGGTGGTCCTTAGTCACAATTTTGCTTTCAGGACTTGGCATTACAGAAGGTTGTGTGTGTGTGTGTGTGCGCGCGCGCATGTGTGTGTGTGTGTGTGTGAGAGAGAGAGAGAGAGGCAGAGAGAGAGAGAGAGAGAGAGAGAGAGAGAGAGAGAGAGAGAGAGAATTTATATATGTATGTGCCCTGGTATACTACCAAAATGCATTCTTTGATACTGATGACTTTTTTATTATTTATAAATTACTATTTTTAAGGAGAAAATGACAGGTAAGTGAAACTGAAGTAAAAAAAAATATGTTCTAATGTGGGGGGGTAAAGCCCAGAGAGAAAGACAAATGATAAGTTCTCTTCTATCAGTAGGAGTGTGTCAAGTAGCTGTATATTCATGGCAAGTACAGTCTTCTCTCTGATAACAATAAAAATCACCCCAGACATGGAGGCCTCTTCTTGACCCCAAACTGCTCATCCCTCCCCAGGATGCTTTTTGATCAGGAAAAGTCAGCATTTCATACTGTGCTTTTTTATTTGCAAGACTCGTTCCCCAGCTGCATGTATAACAGTTTGACACTTGTAGCCCTGATCACATTTAGCTGATGAGAAAGCCGGGGAGTGAATTATCTTTCTTACCAGCTCACATTTCAAGAGCAAATATTCCCCTTTAATTGAGGGGAAAAGTACTTTTTTGCTTTTAGGCACAGATAAGTGTAAGAGTTTCTCTGATGAATTCCTTTTTGTTATCCTCTTTCTTTCCTCTTCCACCAAAAGGGCACAGAAATGGGGACTGGGCTAGATCCTCAGCTCTGATGGCAGTATAGTTTCGATAGATTTATAGGAGCAGAAATGGATCTGTATAAGTCCTTCAAGTCATCCTTCAGTCTCTTGACTATTTGTATCCAAATCATGACAGTAATTGGGTGGAAACCACTGCATGCATGACTAAATTCAGCAGCATTCTTACAAACCTGCTGTAGGAATGCGCCAAAGAATTTGTTTTTACCTCCAGATCTACTATTCATCCTTTTCTACCTGACTGTGCACTCCATGGGCCTTGGCAAAAGTTCCCCTTGCCTCTGGGAAGATCGAATAGGAGACTAGAGGTAGAGGCATTAGTTCTCCTGCCCTCCCTGCCTCCTTGTGGACCACAAGAGCTGTTTTCCTCCACCTAAGGTTATGGCTTTGGTTGAGCATCCTGTTCCCACACTCTAACTAAATGTATCACTGCAGCTCTCTGTCTTCTGCTACCATCTCTCTCTGTGCCCCTTCTGGCTTCTTTGTGGGTATGGCTCTTGGATGTTGTCAAGCCCATCTCTTGTTGGCTTTTTATAACCTCTGCCCACACTTTAGTAAATAGTACCTTTACTAAATTCTCCTCAATTGGATGACTAGAGCATGCCATCTCTTTTTCACAGTGTCTCCTGGCAGATACAGCAAGCATTTATTGTTATCTATAGAAACTGACCTAATAATCAGGATAAATAAAAGAACACAATGCAGAACTAAATGGTGTGGTACTGACAATAACAGGAACTCAAGTCACTCTGGGGAGACATGAGGGGGTGCCAAGGAGGAGTTGTAGTTAGAGCCATGCGTTAGAGTAATGGAGAGAATTCGGTCATTGAAGACTGGGAGAGTAGAGAAGAAAGAGGTAACCCATGAATTTTGTCCTGTACCTCTGATGACAATTCCTATCATTTCTGATATTTTTCCCCCAGGGAAACTTTTTCCTTATATCAAACTTAAATTTCTACTATTTTATCTTTGATTTATTAGTGATCAGAAATAATCCTAAATAAGGGGCCAGCAAATTATTTTATAAAGGTCCAGATAGTAAATACCTCAAATTTTGCAGATAGGTGAATAGTCACAACTACTCAATGCTGCTATTATAGGAGAAATGCCACCACCAACAGTACGTGAACCAAAGGGCATACCTGTGTTCTAATAAAACTTTATTTACAAGGACAGGCAGCCTACTGGATTCTAAAGCACAGACATCTGCATGTGCAAGGAAAATGGGATATTTGAAAGTTTAGGTTTACCTTTCCTGGGTGCCAACTTTATATGTTGTGGTTTGTGTTTACCCTCATAGTAATATGCTAAGGCAGGCAGAGGGATGGGGTCAGGCTATCACATAAAGGAACATACGTGCAAATAGCAAGAAACAAGACAACGAGAAAACATTTTACAACATATTTTCTAAATATTAAGAGAATATTGACAAAGGTTATGTTCAGACTCACCAAGACTTTTTCTAAATGCAAAATTGGGATATTGTTAGTGTTACTCATGTAGCCAGGAGGCTACCATGATGGTCATATGTCACTTAATCATGGGAGTATGTTCTGATAAATGTGTCTTTGGGTGATTTCATCATATCAACATCATAGTACTTACACAACCTTAGTGATATCATTGGACATGGCTTCAATCAATGCAGTTAAGAAACATAATAAACATGAGATATTGTTAGGTGTGGTGGTACATGCTTCTAATCTCAGTACTTGAGAGGCTAAGAAAAGAGGATCCCAGGTTTGAGGCTACAACTATTTGGATATGTAATGTCCCCTGAAACCTCACAGAGAACAAGCAGCCAGTTGAAGGAAGGGCCATGTCATATAGATATTTGTATCCCTGAAGTCTGACATATACAAAATACTCAGGGAAATAAACAAGTGAATATTTTATTTTTCAGGCATATTCTATTTTTCAAGTATTATATGCTGTATATAATTTTATGTGCTGTGCTTTCTTTATAAGACTGGCGATGCTGTAGGTTTGTTTACACTAGCATCATTGTGTACATATGAGTAATGCATTGCATTGTGATGTTAGGACTACTAACAATGCCACTTGGCAGTAGCAGATTTTAGCTCCATTAAGACTTTATGGAAGCCGGGCGTGGTGGCACACACTTGTAATCCCAGCATTTTGGGAGGCTGAGACCTGAGGATCTGGGTTCGCGGCCAGCCTCAGCTACCTGAGGCACTCCGCAACTTAGTGAGACCCGGTTTCAAAATAAAGAATAAAAAAAATAGGCCTAGGTGTATAGCTTGAAGGTAGAAAGCCCCTGAGTTGAATCCCCAGTACCGGAAAAAAAAAAAAAAAGACTTTATGGGATCACAGTTATACGTTTGGTCACTGATCAAAACATAATTATGTGATGCATGACTGTGCTGAGAAGAAAATCTCCATGTTTCAGTATTTTGGGTAGGATTGGAATTTTCTGGACTCTCATGATCCCCCATTAAACCTCCCCTTACCATGGGGATGCTCTACAGAACTCAGAACAGCAGACTCCTATAGATGTTTCCTAGCTGCCCAAATCAGAGCTCCCCTGACCACTTCTACTGATGGAAACACATGAAAAGTACTGTTTACTCACTGAGTCTAGCCATTGGGAAAAATGCCATCTTGTTCTCTAGGAAGCCTGACCTTTGTTTACTGGCATCAAGATTACTTTGAGATTTCCCAAATGAACCTCACTTGGGGAAGGGTCAGAAAGGAGAATGAGAAGGAACATTTTATTCCCCCAACTGCTTCATTACTATAAAAGCACTATTTTCTCAGCTGTTCCTTAGAGGTACTAAGAACAGTGACCATGACCTGAAGCCAGGTGTTGGAAAGTGCTGTAATGTGTGAGGACCTGGTCAAGGTGATTTTCAGGGAAAAGCAACAGGTGGTCTGGACTAGCTTTGGCTTGTGGGTTAGCAACCTTACCAAAGTGCTAAGCTGAATCTTCCTTTGCTGTGGCTATTCCCTTGAGAGTGGGCAGTGGTAAAGTTCCAGGAGTGTCAGACCTTTGGGTGTATATGTGCCCAGTGAATCTGCCAACAATCCTAGCTTGGCCCATACAGATAGGTCTAGAAAATGTTGGAGAATACCCTGCTTATCTGCCCTCCAGCAATGCAGGGTCTCTTGGTGCCATGGGTGGATCTGGGAGTAGATGGACTAGAAATTAGGAAAGGTTGAGTCACAAGGGCTACACCCATAAGAGCTAGTTGCTAGGAGTCTTGAAGATGCTCTAGCAGAACAGGAAGAGATCAGAGCCTAAAAAGAATAGGGTTGAGGGGGAGATTGGAGAGGTGTGGTAACCATGGTGCTGAGGACAGTGTCTATGTGAAGGACAGAATGGAGAACAGCTGTACAATACATCCAAGCAGCAGGCATCAGGCATGCCATCAGTGGGGGCTGGTAGAGTCTAACATCAAAGCTACTTTAACAAATAAATCTGATATTCAGTTGGAGAATCATGAATTGAGTCTAGACCAGAATAGCCTTCCTACTTCAGTAATAGTAGCTGAAGTTGATTAAGGCTTACTATGTGCCAGGCACTCTGCTCAGTGCTTTATATGGAAACTGTTGTTTAATGCTTACAACAAACTTTGATAGTAGGAACTCTACTTATCCTTATTTTACAAGTGAGAAATCTACAGCTTAGCAAGTTCATCAATTTTTGAAGACCATAGAACTGGTTAGTATAAAACTGGTGAGTTGAGGTTTCAGCTTGAGTCTGGCTATCTATACTACCTTGCCTCTGCACAGTTTGCAATGCTGAGGCAGTAAACACCTTTTTTTTCCTTTTATTTTTTTTTGGCTGTGACTGGGAGTTCCTCCATGGGGCTTCCCAACTGTAAAGAGCTCCATATGCTTCAATAGGGCTGGACATTTCTATGGGTATTAGCACATCTTCCATATCTGTGCCCACTGAGGAGGGAGGCCAGGCTTGGTTTTAGCAAAACAACTGCCACAGAAGTGGAGTTAGGTGGGGAAAGTTACCAGGAATAAGGAATATGGGTATTGGAACATGGGGCTAGACTTGCTTTCTGGTCTTTGAACCAACTTCAACTTTAGAGTAATAGATACATGTTTTAACCTGACGAGGACTGACTGTGATATGTACAAGTATAAGGTGGAATTGCTGACTACTTTGGGAGCAGCTGGGGAGCAGTTGGAGAGTGATGGACCACATCCAACACATAGCTAGCTATCTCCAGGCTGCAAGAACATTTATAACTTGAGCAAAAATTATATCAAAAGGATGCATATTCTTTTGGCTGGGCTGCTGTGTGTTGGAGGTAGGTAGCAAACTAATAGAATTTTCATAAGGAGCTTCCTAAAGAAATGCTCACTGTCTGTGTACTACTTGCAATTGATGCTGCCCACTCTGATGTTGCCTAAAGGAGAATCTGACTTACTTTGAATGACTCTTCTTCCTTCTTTCTCTCCTTCCTTTCATCATTGATAAGGTAGACTGACCTCATAACCACTTCTTCCAATGTTCCCATGAAAATGTCTTTTTCTAAGCTGGCCTTTATTCTGATACTTACCCTATTGTCACATGCAGAGTTCCTCAAGCGTTGATAATATTGATGTTTTGGATCCAATAATTATTCGTCACGGGGGCTGACCTTTGCATTAACGTATGTTTAGTAGGAAACTTGGCCTCTATGTGTTGGATGCCAGTAGAATCTCCTTTCCAGTGAGGAAAACCCAGACTGTCTCCAGACATGGCCTCATGTTCCCAAGGAGGCAAATCACCCCTGACTGAACTAAACTGCCACTTCCTCAAAGACTTGGCTGTGTCATATAGATATTTGTATCCCTAAAGTCTGACATACACAAAATACTCAGGGAAATAAACAAGTGAATGGATTTACTAGTAAGTAGCTGTTCATGAGCTAAGTACACAGTAGCAGGGTACCCTGGATATGGGATAAAAGGAGGTACCTGGGGAGGCACTGAGTGTTGTTTGGGAAGGTTTGGGAGGAAAGCGATTACATGCTGCTTTTCAATCTTGCCTAAGGATATAATTTGTGTGTGTGTGTGTGTGTGTGTGTGTATGTTTGTGTGTGTGTGTGTGTATAAAGTTTTGCTTTTATGTAAGCGACTATTTTTTGTTATTGTACTGGGGGTTGGACCCAGGGGCATTCCACCTCTGAGCTACACCTCAAGCCCTTTTTTTAAAATTTTGAAACAAGATCTTGCTAAATTAGGGTCTTGCTGAGGCTGGGCTCTAACCTGCAATCCTCCTGTTTCAGCCACCCCAAGTACTGGAATGCTAGGCATATGCAACCATGCTAAGCTCATAAGAAACTCTTAACATGATATCGTGGACCATCTTGAGTTTCTAGGTGCTTGATAGGAAAATTTTGTTAAAAGATTCCCAAAGTTTTATATTATCTAAAATATTTTGTGCAGTTCTCTGGGGAGCAAATCCATAGGTATAATTGGATTCTCAAGGGTATCTGTGACCCAAGAATGGTTAGGTGGCTTTATCTACCTTCAGTGCTCCCCAAAGCACCTGCCCTTTGCACCTGTTCATGGATTCACTTCCATTGCCAGGGTCATGGAGCAGGACTTCTGGCAGCCTTCACCACCATCACCTGTACTCTGATGAAGCAGAGATTGTTTCTGCCAGCATCAGATGGGGTTCTGTGCATCCCTGGGGTCTCCGAAATCAATAAATCAAAATAAAAACTGGACACATTTTTGAAAGCCTTTTTGCAAGTGCAATGTTATTGACAGATGAGGAAATAATATTGCTTCTACATCAGAAATAAGTCCAAATGAGCAGAGACATTCACTTGGCATGTTCCGTGCTTTCTTAGAGCTCTGAGATATGTTTGTCATTCTCTTGGTGTCTCACCATCTTTCAATAGTGGGAATCATCAGATCATATGAGTTTCCATGGCAACTGAGTTTTCTGCATCATCCTCGGGCAGCCTAGAATTGTTTCCCTGGCAGATTCTCTAGTGTTTTGTCTATAAAAACAGGTAGAGCTTTCATTGATTTCCTTAGAAGCTAGTCTTCAAACTAACAGGGATCTGAGTGTTCTATGTGTCTGTTTTCTTTCCTAAAGTTTTGAGCACCTACTGGGTTCAAAGCTCTGTGAAATGGGTGCCAAGAAATACAAAGTATGATTTCTGCTTTATAAATGTTTAAGAAATCTAGTTACATATATACATATATGTAACTCATACTTATATATGTATATATAAATATGAGGAGATATACAGTGGTGCAAACAACAAAACTGGTAGGGTTTAGAAAAAAAGAAGTTGCCCTTTTGGTTGTATCAATAGGAAGGGCTTACCCTAAAGAGAAGAGATCTCAGATCTCTCTTTATAATATTGGTCTAAATTTTATCTGGTGTGTCTTTGAGTTCCCTGTAACAAAAAAAGTGTATTGAGAAAGCCACAGAGTCTTGAAAGAATGGGGTATGACTCCAAGTTTCTGGTCATCCTGAGAAATTACCAAGATCCTGAGCAAGCCCCACAAAATCATGAATTATAATTCCTAATTTTGCTTTTGTCTCCCCCTCTCTACTCTTCTCCTGGCATTCTCTTACCCACATTTCCTTCAACATGCTCAAATATCATACAGCTAAATCAATTTGATTGCCTCTCTTATCACTCATTTATCAGTGATACCTATACGTACATTAGCTGTTTTTCAACAGCCTAATTGTCTTACACAAATTTACCACCCTGTATTGGTGGTGGTTATTAAACATCCACAGGGTTCATAGGCTCACATGAAACAGCACTTTTGGCTCAGCCTAGCCAGTATTTATGACCTTCCTGCTGGCTTCTCATGGCCCTCATCTCCATTCCAATTTCAATTAATATTTCAAGAGCAAATCTAGGAGCCATTGTATTAGAATGCTTCACTCAACAACAGATGTGATGACTCAATTCTGTCCCTTTTGTTTACTAATTTCACAATTCTCTCCTAACATGGAATCCCATCCATCTGGGATGCTCTCTACAAGCCCAAATGACAATTTCTCCTGGTTTCTTTCCATTCCAGGCAGTTCCAGATGTTTCCTCCTCGTAAATTTCAGTTCCTTAACTAGGCTTAATGGATCATAATTGTCCATTTCCGAAGATGCCTCTGAGGTTTGTTTGCCTTCTGTCTTTCGGCACCTTTTTGGTTCTTAGTTTTAAGCTTGGTAGGTTTCCTAACACAATTAATTCGTTGACTGCTCTTATGCACATGAATGTGTTGAGGGAAATAAAATCATTTGGTCTGGTAAATTCTGGGATCCATCTGTCAGTGCCGGCAGATAAGTGGGCTCAGGGGCTGTTGGCCTTTTTCTTTCTTTCTTTTTTTTTTTTTTTTTTGCAAAGAGGAGCTGTAATCAGATGTCAGAAGCCTGTCTTTGGAGCTGTAGTAGCCATTAGGGCTGGCAGGAACCCAGCGTGAGTGGGCACAACACTGAGAGTGAAATACTTGCAAGCACCAATAGATAGACTGGGATGATGCTAGCACTGTCATCCTTTCCTCCCTGAGTGGTATCCCAGCTAGACTTCTGGGCCTGGGAAGGGCAATGTGAAGATGCTCTGGGGATAACAATAAGCTATTTGGAGATCTTCTGAGTCAAGTTTGGTAGGCCCTAGAGACAGAAGATCTGGCCTAATTCCTGCTTGGTGAAGTATAGCAAGAAGTATGGGAAAGAAACAGAGAGAAAGCCAGGTCTAAAGTGAATAGCATTTCTCATCTGCTTAGGAGGATATGGATAACTTCTCATACTTTTGTCTATGAAGACTGTGGGTCAGCAACATTGTCTTTGCTCACTGCATCAACCAAGGTCCTGGAAGGGAACAGATGGAACACTCAAACCAAGTAATGAAAGAGAGATAAACACAGGGATTTTTTTTTACAAAGAGGTGGTAAGATGTAGGGAACTCAGAGAGATCACAGAGCAGATAGATCCTAGAGGGTAGAAAGTGAGGAGCTATTACCCCTAAGCCTAGCAAGTGCCAAGAAAACCATGTTTCTGTAAGGAGACAGCCACCTAGCAGGAAATGCCACCTTAGTTGGAGAGATATGACTAACAATGTCCTCAGAAGTGGGGGTCAGGGCGAGGACACTCCACCCTCACTGTCCTCCCATGCTCTAGTCCCTTGTTGGTGACTCCATTGGCTGTACCCAGTTGGAAGCCAGAGGGAAAGAGGTCTATGCAGCAGCACCATAGGGCCAGAGCAGGGTGGAGAAGGGGGTGGAGGGTGACTTTGGAAGGGCCAAAAGAGTATACTTGGCACATTTATGGTATACAATAATATATACCACCACCTCAGTCCCTTGTTTTTTTTTACATTTCTGTGCTGAGAAAACACCAACCTTAGACAGACTAGTCCATTTTTAATATTATCACTTGAATTGAGTTTCCATGTGTTTTCTAGTCCATCCTCATGGTCTTTTCAGTTTGGTTTGATCAAGCAGTATGTTGAGATATCTTTGGAACTAAAGATACACACATCCAGTTGCATGGTTCTCTTCAAGGATACTGATAAAAAATGCCTGTGTGCAGCTATCTTCATAGTGTGTTATACTGTGATACAAGGAGAGTAATCTAATGGATTGATCACTGTTACAGTTTGGATTTAGAATGTCCCCCAAAAGCTCATGTGTTGGAACAGGTTCCAATGCAAAAAGGTTCAGAGACAGGGCATGGCTGGAAGAGGTGGGGCACTTGGGGCATGGTTTGGGGGACTATATATATTCCTGGTCCTCTCCTCTACTCTTTCTGCTTCTGGCCTCTATGACTGAGAATGTCTTTTCTCTGCCATGTGTCCTGCTGCCTTGATGTTTCTGCTTTGGAGTCAGCCAACCATGGACTGACTCTCTAAAACTGTGAGCCAAATAAACCTTTCCTCCTCTAAATTGTGTTTGTCAGGTATTTTTGAGACAGAGATAGAAAAGCTAACTAAAACAATCACTTCTTTGGAAATCTAAATCCTTAAACTGAACTTGAGCTGAACCCTTCATTTAGCTTCTTAAACTCTCCAAACCTCTCTATTGTCAGCAGTGGGGCTATCATGGGGGGTAAGTGAAATAAAGAGCAAGGAATTATTTTTGGAGTGTATATCTGGTGAATTTTACCATATCAAAACTATAAACAGCAGCAGCAGCCCCAGGAAGAAAGATATACTAAGAGTTTACTGTGTGCAAGCACTCATTTTAAAGAGTATGGTAGAATTAGAAGCAGTACGGTGAAAAGAGCATAGGTTGGTTGGAGAATTGGCCTGCATTAGTGTGACCCAACCTGCCACATACTCTCTTGTGAGCTTAGCCATATTACTTACCTTCTCTAAGCTCCGTGTCCTCATCTGTCCTATAATTATTCAGAGGTTACAGTCCTGTTCTTAAGGGAGTTAAGGGAAAGAACTCCCAACACAAATAGAACACACAGCACAGTGCTTGGCATGCAGGTCCCTCTATACTGAAAGCATGCAGGGCTGGCTGGCATGGCCTCTCCAGATGGCAGTCTTCTTTGTCTGCATGTGGAAAAAGGAATTCAGAAAAGACTTCTTGAAAAAAATGTTTGATTTACATATATACATATATGGTATTTTGAAACAAAAAGGCATATCTATGATGCTATCTGCCAGAAATGCTCACCTAGGTATCCACTACTGGTTGTGTCTGACCAAGCCTTGAATTCCTTTCTTCTTAGTCCAATTGCTCAGTAGTTCCCTATTTAATGAGCTGCGTCATAGTCCTTCTTATGTACAGCATTATATATTTTTTTTTGGAACTTTTGGCCTTCTGCTTCACCCTTGAAACCAGTCCAATGTCTATTTATAACAGGTAATTTTATTCCAAAGGCTTCCAGACGGGCCCATAGTCTTCCTAGCGAATGTACAATGACTCCCTGTGCTCAGGGTCCTGCTGAGTCTTTCTGCCCAGGGCCTGTAGAATGGGGCTAGATAACTAGGCTACACCACTCTCCTTTGTTTTTCTTAGGCCTTCAAATGCTTTGAGCTTTGCCAACTCAGAGCAGTGGGAGATGGATTTTGGGGAAGGCACTGGGGAACATTTCCCATCTTACCCCCTCCCTTTACCTCAATGGGGGGAAAAAGACTCGGAGGGGTCAAAGTGTAAAAAATTTTCCACTACATAAAGAGAAGGAAAGAGGAAACAGGGTCCCAGTGGCCTCTTGCCAGGCCCCAGGAATGCACCAACCCTGGGAATTGGCCTAGGGCCAGCCTCCTCAGAGACTGCTGACTTGGGAAAACTGGCTCTCTGGCTGCTGCCAAGAATGGAGACAATGGTCTTTTGGATAGTTTAGTTTTTGAAAGTTTGGCTTTTGTTTTATTATCACCAAAGGTAACATTTATTAGTCACCTATGTATGCATGCCAAAAGATAAAATGCATGATTGAAAGTCAGTGTAACATAAGCCAGGCAGAAGCACCAGGACTCTTGTATAATATTTACAGCCCGCATCTAATTAGGGCCTAATCCTTTGCTGAGGTACACTGCTACCTTAGACACAAGTTCTGAATGGCACTGAATTTTGGAATTAAAGTTAGTTTATAAGTGCTAAACTGAGCTATACTATGTCACCTGGAAGGATTTCATATAAATGAAATCAGTTTGTTCAGTGATCATTTGGTTGAATTAATGAGGACTTTGAATGAATGAGGCACAGATTAGGTGTGTTCTGATGGAGGGAAAGAGGTCAAGATCCAGGATGGTTCAGGATAGAGTAGCACTGTCCTGTACAGAACACTGAATTCTGGGAAGGAAAGAATTACATACTCCCCTTAATGCATGATCAGTGAGTAGGAAATGGTGATGAGGGTGTTATTGAACAATCAAATGACCTTACAGGGTTCCATATGGCTTTTCATTTTGTCTAAATTAGTGGTATTGGTAATAATAACAGTTGATATTAGAGTAGGAAACCTGACTTAGATATTTAATTGTATTGTCTCATTTTATTTTCACAACTCTACAAGGAGGTAGGATAAGTACCACTGTACCAATGAATAAACTGAGGCTTTAAAATTAAACAAGATCATGTGACTGGAAGACACCTGTGTCTGTCTTCTACCAAAGCCCATGTGGCTGTGCCCACACCATGTGCATCTCTGGGACAAATTCAAATTTGAAAGGAGCTTTCTCGCTTCCCTTTCCTAGGAGTAGGTTACTCTCATCTTCCATAGGGCTCAGTGCCATAGTTTCAATTGTCATTTTGCAGTGATGTCACAAAGCAGGTCTCCTTCTGCTTGAAGATAGATGATATCCTTCTTTCATGGAGCTTATATTCAAACAATTTCCCCACTATGCTCTGAAGCATGTATTAAAATGCCCCTTGTGGACAGAAGAGTTCCTTCATGCTGTGATGACATCCTGCCAGGAGTCTGTGTAAAGGGACGAATATGGAGAGTCCCCCAAGAAGTCCCAGAAGGAGGTGAAAGCCTTCATCCCTTGCTCTGAGAAAGGTCTATTTGTGTAAATCCAGATGTGTATAAAAGATACACTGAGGGTTGCTTTTTTCTCCTTTTTAGAAGTATTCCTAACACAACAAAAAGACTCACCAGAGGATTTCTTTAAATAATCTTTAATGCATTTTAAATTGTGTTTAATTTCCAAAAATTCAATTTGCAGTCATAGTTTCCCGTGGAGCTGAAAACTTCTGACATCAGACCCTTATTTTCTCTGCAATAGAAAACAGATCACAAATGGTATTTTGGGTTTAAGTTTTTCCCTGGAATCGCTAAAGCACATGGAGAGCCTGTCATTGTGCACAGAGAGAGTTTTCATTCAGGGGAAGAAGAGGAGAGTCACACGGGGCTCCTGGTCCTCAGTTTCTCCCTGGCAGTGTCTTTCTTCCTTCACTCTTAATAGCTCTGGTGGGGCTGATGGACAGTAAAGGTCAGGGGTACCCTACAGTTAATCCAGAGCAACTCAGACCTCTTCACCCTCCTGCATGCCTGGAAAGGACTTTTCTGGCACATTATTCTATAAAAGTTTTTTCCTCCTTGCAAATTATATTCACTAAACATTTACTTTTACATGTAGAATTAAATCCTCTAAATAAATGAAAGGGAAAGCAAGAAGGGAGAAAATTAACTTAGATATAGATTATGGGTCATTGGTGATATGCTGGGTACATAGATCCACTACACATATTTTCTTTAATCCTTCATTCACATTTATTTTTTTCTACTCTTTACAAATTTTTGCAGCAAATGAATGGTGTTCTCCTTTCATGGATCTGATATTCAAATAATTTCCCCACCAAACTGTGAGGAATGTGTTCAGATGCCAATTTTAAAGATGTAGAAACTGAGTCTCAGAAAGGTTAAATAACTTGACCTAAATCACACAGATTAATAAGAGTTAGCACTGAGTTTCAGAAGCAGAATTAAATTTGACTGAAATCCTATGGTTTTATTAATACATTGCTCTATTTGTAACATTCAATTAAGGATCTAGCTCTATTCTTGGCAATTAACTATTGTTTGGAAATGACAAAGGGACTTGTTTTAAGTGAGGAATTAGCTAGGATGAGTCTTAGAGTCTTAGTGCAATAAGAGTGGGGAGATAGTTCATCCTTTTTCCTATGTAGTTACAAGATCCCAGTGGAAAATTGGAAAATTAAATGTACTGGTTATTAGTGAAAGCACATTGGGTGTACAAAGTTCTTTGCCCAGAGAGGTTCCAGCTAAAGGTTGTAGCTCCTGTTGATAAGCAGGTTGCTGTAGGACTCTTGAAAAGTAAATGAAACCAACTTATAGAAACTGTGTATAGCTTGTAGCATCATAAAATAGGACCTTGCTCTACTACTGACTAGATGTGTGTCCTTCTCAAACCATATGACCTTTTATGGTATGCCATTCCCCTGGGTTTATATAAAGATCAAATGGCAAAAGAGAAAATAATCATTTGAGAAAGTTATAAATTATACTGTAGAACATTGAAAACTGTGACACGGGAAATAGAATGGGGAAAAGTGGGTAATTTGTTCTCAGTAATACCCCTAATGCATGGGGGAAGGGAGCACTCAGAGATGATCCATGAAGAGCCGGGTAAAGAATGAATGAATAGCAGTCACTATAATGAGGTAATAACAAAGTGTTATTGCTGGTGTGGCTGCATTGTTTTTTTGTTTTTTTTGCTTGTTTGTTTGTTTGTTTTTTTAATACATCTCTATCCTCACTGAGTAAAGTTTTATCCTAGTGAGTACTTGGAGCAATCTACATACACTCTTGATTCAGTGAACAGAGTTGGCTCACCTCAAGAGCTGAAAGTGCTTCTCTCCACTCTCAGGTGCACAGGCAGCAGGCTCACCCACCTAAGAGAGATCTAAAATTTCAGATGCCTGGTACCATGCGAGCAAGAAGGAGCCACCCTCCATTAAGGTCCCCACCTCTCATGTAGCCTCTTCATTATTCAGGCACATTTGCAAGCTTACCATTCATTCTGCTTAGCACCTTATGTCCAAGGCACTGCACTTCTATTCAAATCTTTTACAAATATTGCTATTCTTAAAACAGACAAACAAGCCAGGTATGGTGGCACATACTTGTAATCCCAGTACTTGGAAGGCTGAGACAGGAGGATTGCAAGTTCAACCTTTGTTACTTAGCGAAGCACTCTGCAACTCAGTGAGACCTTGTTTCAAAGTAAAGAATGAAAAACAGTGCTGGGGGTGTAGCTTGGAGTTAGAAGGCCCCTGGGTTCAATCCCTAGTACTATAAAACAAACAAAAAAACCCAAAACATTTATTTCTTGAAACTTCTGCAATGCTTCCTTCAGAGCTCTGGCAAACATATCTCCAGGGAACTGCACAGATGGTTGTCACAGAGGCTAGAAGCATGGGCTGTGAAAGCCAAGAGCAGGAGTCTGTCTCTGCTTTGACCTTGTATGAATATCCAAGTATAACCTGGATGTGTGATGTCAACTGCAAATGGAGTGGAAGACTGAATGAGCCTTGAGACTAGAATAACTTTCAAGGGACAAGTTGTAACTCTTTAGCCCAAAAGAAGAGCAAGAATAAGAAGAATGATGAAATGCCACCACTGCTCTCAAAGACCCTCAGAAATCAGCCAGCATTTATTTGGTGGGTCAGAATGAGAAAAGACTCATGTTCCACAGTGACTTTAAGGATGAGAGTGAGCAAGAGCCATCATGGGCTTCTGAAATAATTGGAGAAACCCAGGGCTAGAAGCAGCCACTGAAAATCATTGCAAGCAGGAGGTGAATAGGCATGAAAAATCTAGGCTCCTCAATGCTCCTGTGAAACAAAATATTATAGTTAGATATAAAATGTTCCCTAAAGAGCTCATTTACTAATGTCTGGAGTTGATATAATTGAATCATAAGGGTTGTAATCCCAGAAGTAGATAAATCCATTGCAAAGGATGGTACCTGGTAGCCTGGAGGAGGTGGTCCCTGGGGGTATGGCCTTGGAGATTATAAATGGTTCCTCTTCCCTTGCTCGCTCTCTCTTGATTCTGGCCTCTGTGATGTGAGGAGCATAGTCCATGTGCTCTCTCTCCACGTCCTGCCACCATGCCCTGAGATCTAAGGTCCCCAGCCTCACGTGTACTGAGACTGGAACTAAGAAAATAAGTCTTTCTTCTAAGTTACATGGTCAGCTGTATAGGTCATGGCTGCAAGAAGGATGACTTGAACACACAGATAGCATGGTGAATATTTCATGTTTGTGCCACCTCCCTACTGAATTTTGTGGTTAGTGTCCCTGGTTGGATATTCTCAGGAAGAGTAGAAAGTGATAAGATTCCATGTGGTGCTATTTCTCAAGGCTAATTATCTGAGAGAATTCCTGAAAAGTTGAAAAAAATAAGCTTTCTCACTTGAATGAGGTTCACCTTCTTCCATAACAATGTACAAATTGATCCTTTAGAAAAGCTAATAGCTTAGCCATTGTTAATATTAACTGGTTAGATCTGAACTGCAGGTCTAATCAGATGAAAATTTCTGTGTCTATATTCTTTGTATATGCACCTAACACATTGATTAAATAAATGAATAAACTCAACTTTAGTTCTGAGTATATAACTAAAATATGTTAGCTCTCTATTCTTGTTCTATAAATACCTAAACTGATTAATAAAGTTAGCTTAAATTTGTAATCTTGGTTAAAAACTTGACTATGTGTTTGAATACTTCTTCTTAGGTGAAATATTCTAATGAAATTATTTTCATGTCTTAATTACTAAGCTTCCTGAGGGTTAAGAACTCACTTCTATAGCTACTCTTAGGTAGATTCACTTTAATCACTGGTTTATGGGTCTGGATAATTAATTTAGATCACGAGGTTCCATAGAAAAGACATTTGTAGGCCATCTTTACTATGTCCCTAGCAGATGCCCAGCACATCTTAGGACTCAGCAAGTGCTTGAGAAGTGAATTTCTCTGTCTTTGGGCTCTACCCTTTTGGTTCCAGCTCTGTTGCTAATAGGCTGAGTCAGTCTGGACAAGTTTCATTTCTTTTCTGAGCTCCAGTCCCCCCACCCCACCTCTCCTATTTTTTTCTAGTATTAGGTTGAACCCAGGGGCAGTCTACCTCTGAGCTACACCTATAGCCTAATTTTATTTTTATTTTGAAGCAGGGTCTTGCTAAATTACTGCACATTGGGCTTGAACCTGTGTAACCAATCTCATATACCAGCATTACAAACATGTACCACCACGCCCAAATCAGCTTTACCTTTTTGTCTGTGTAATCAGAGGAAGGGACCTAGTGATCTTTCATGCTTCTTGGATTTCAATGATTCCACGATATTGAGTGCCTAGAACATGAGGCATTACTGTAGGGGAAAACCAAAGAAAGAAAAACACAAGATTCCAGGCATAAAAGTGTTCCTAGCAAAGGTAGGGAAGGTGTTACAATGACTGATGAAGCACTGAGTGCCTGTCGTGTGTCATATTTAAATAAGAGGGAAATATTTGTTGGCCATTGTATTTCTTCTTTTGAAAAGTGTCTATTCAGGTCAGTTGCCCATTTTTTAATTGGGTTATTATTTGGTATTAAGGTTTTTAAGCTCTTTATATATTCTAGATATTGGACTTTTGTCAGATGGGTAGGTGGTGAAGCTATTCTCCCATCCTATAGGCTGTCTTTGTAGAATCTTGATGGTTTCCTTGGTTGTGCAGAAGATTTTTCATTTAATGCTATCCCATTCATCTATTCATGTTTTAATTTCCTAGGCTTTCGGTGTCTTACTGAGGAAGTTTATAGATGAAACTTTATGTTGGAGCATTGATCTTATACCCTTTTACAACAGTTTCAAATTTCTCATCTAATTTCTAGGTCTTTGAACCATCTTGAGTTGACTTTTGTGTAGGGTGAGAGGTTAGGGTTTATTTCCATTTTTCTACATATGGAAGCCAGTTTTCCCAACAGCATATGTTGAAAAGGCTGTCCTTTTTCCAGTGAATGCCCTTGGCACTTTTATCAAAGATTAACTGGTTATAGATATAAGGCTTTGTTTCTGAGTCTTCTATTCTGTTCCATTGGTCTGTGTGACTGTTTTTGTGCCAATACTATGCTGCCTTTATTACTATCACTTTGTGGTACAGTTTGAAGTTTGATATTGTGATGCCCCCAGCATGGACCCAGTGGGGAGGGCAACAAGAGTTGTGTGCATGTGTTATTCTAATACTCTGTACACCAGTATGAGGCAGAATTACAATGTACCCAATAATTAATAGATAAATAAATAAATAAATAAATAAATAAGAAAGACATGGAAATATCTATAGATGGAAGTGCAGGCATCAGTCACCTGGGAAAGGGATTTCAGGGAAAGGTAAACATACCACAAATCTATCATTATTATAAGAAACTTACTTATAAAGCTGATCCTCAGGAAAATTCACTATTAGGTAATTTATTTTACTACCTGAGAACACATTATTTTATTCCTTTCACATGTGTCAAGACATACGTTTTTAAAAATTGGCCTTATAATTCTAGTTCAGTGGTTGGCCCAAGCCACCCTATTAGCTTTACAACCAGGGGAAGGATTCCATTTTGCTAGGAGCACTGCAGCTTCATTAGGATGTGGCCAATCTTACCATTTCTGGTTTGTAGACCTCCAAGGTGCATTGTTCCTTGGAAGTCTTGGGATTTCCAAAATTTTGATGCAGAAAGACATGTGTCAACAGGGAAGTATCCCCAGAGTGATAGCATGCTTGAGATGTAACTTATAAGGGAGAGGTTTGTCAAAGTTGCAATTGTGTGAATTTTGGAGGGGTTAAACATAAGGTAGAATCTCTCTGATTTGGAAAGTTCAAAGTAGATAACAGACTGTATGGGTGACTGAATACTTTTTAAAAGGACTCGGTCATAGGTTTTTAAAAATTCATATTGTAATTGAACTAACAGCTGCTAGAACTTTCCCTCAGTGTGCTTGGCAAAAAAAAAAAAGAAAAAAATCATTTGTAATTTGTACTGCTTTGCAAATCTAAAAATCAGACATCCAAGTTTTTAAAAGCAGCATTTCCTTTTCATAAAATTCTGTTTTCCCTGCAGGATGACTCAGATTTCAGACTGAATGATAGAATACATTCTTTGGTACATTTTTGGGTAATCAAGCCCAAACTTGTCAATGTTTATGGTGTTTTCTTCTCTAAATCCTTATGAATGATCAGAGAAACTGTTTGGAAATACCCTTAGGTCAGAAACAAGCTGGGATTCATTCATTTCTGAAAGTCAGTGAATCTGCAAAAAACAAATATGGGATTTTGAGGCACTTTTCCTCCTCTGCTTGAGTTCTGGGTTGTTTTTTGTGGTGTATCCTCTGTTGAGGTGGAAAGATTTGGCATTGGTGTTATATCATGAGCTTTTAAAAATGTGTTTAAGATACTGCATCTAGCTTGTGCATTTTTAAAACCCAAAGATGACTGAAATAGAAAGATGGGTATTTCCCTATGCCACAACAGCAGTTTAAGTAATCTTTTCAAGTCAAATATTTATCTCATGTCCCAATAATAGAAAATTTCCATCTGAATAAAAGCAGGCTCATCTTACCAATTTGGCACTGGGTCTCAAACCAAAAAACAGCTCAGAACCCCTTGGTATGAGCCCTTGCATGACTTTTACCACATCTGCAGAAGTAGCAAACTAAAAAATAAGGCCGTTAAGTCTCCCAGCCCCAATCCAGACTTGGAATGTTAACTGATTACTTCAAAGTGAGTCTCATAGAGCTACATACTCCCCAAACAAAGTTACCTATCTTGAGCTGGAAATCCACCTCAGAACTCAGTATTGTCAGTCACCAGTTCTTTGATTTGGGAGGTCACTGACCTGACCCATGCTGATTGCTAGATTTCCAAAAGCACTGAGTTATTATTGGAACCATAAAACAGTCATATCCGGGGAAGCTGAGATAATGAACTATCAAAGCTTCTGAGGTAATCATGTCAAGCTGCCAGGTGTGAGTAGATGGCCTCTCAAAGAAGAGGACAAATTCCTTCCTCTTCTGTAGAAGTTCAGGTTGGCAGAACTGAATACAAGATACAGGGGGAAAGCCACTTCCTCTTTCTTTTACAGAATGTCTTTGCTATAGTTTGCTTTCCTCTTCTTCTCTCCTTCTCCTCCCCCTTCTGCTCCTCACTCCTTCTCTTCTTCCCCTATCTCTCTCCTTTCCATCCTTCCTCCCTTCTTTCCCTACCTCTTATCTCTGCCCGATCTATTTCTTCCTTTATATACATTCTGCCTAGCTGTATGTAGCTATAAATATCCTGAAAGGAATCCATGAATTTGCCTACACCCCCTTCTCCAGCTCTGTTTATACTTTGCTCACCACAAAACTGTAGCTCTTACTCACCATCCAAGCTATGAAGCTTTGTAAACTACCCTTTTCCTCTAACATGGTGGCTGCAGCTCTCAAATGCCACACTTTTGTTAAAACAGAAACATCCCATGTACTGTATGCATCTATGTTCCTACCACTCTGAACCTCATTATGACATATAATTGTAATGCACTCATAAGAGTGTTAAAATAAAAATAAATTAAAAATCCTACCTCACATATGAGGGCATTTGTTGCTTACGGGCATCAACTCCCCCATCCCTCTAACAAAAACCCAAATCAATCACTAAAATCGAGCATGAAATTTTAAAGGCTCAGTCCCTGTGAGAAGCTACAAGATCAGAGGAGAGGAGAATTTTAAAGTTAGAAGGGGTCTTAGATATTTGAATAGATACTAAACATAAGCACAGCTCTAGGGACTGCATTTACTCATTTCAACATGCCTGTCTATGTTACCTGAGGTTCTTTCTCTCTCTCTGAGAACATAGAGGGAAAATCCCCTGTGGTTACATCTCTATTATTTACCAGTGACAAAGGCCTGTATCAGAACGTAGTTAGCGCTGCTTTGAACTTCTTGTTTGCCCTCTTTCCTTACGGTCACAGTCATATTTAAAATTTGGGAACACTAAAATCGCCCAAAGAACAAACAAATCTTTTGGAGTCTTAAATGAACTTCCACATGGTACTCTGTTCTCTGAAACATCAGAGGGTAAATCCACTGCTATGTGAAGCAGTGTTGTCTGGGGGAAGAGTTTCCTACATGACAGAATGCCATGTAGGCTTTCAACCTGTACAGGAACAGTTTCCTACATAACAAGGGGTTAGCGAGAAACCATAGAAGGAGTAGCAAGGAAAGTAAGCACTGTTAGTCTTCTGTTACGTTTCAGTGATTTTCCTAATGGGATGCTCAATGGCAGAGGTTGTGGGTGTGAAACTCTATGTGTGAGCATCTTATTTTGCCCATTCATAGCTTGGCACACTGAAGTCTTAGGCAGGAAGCCATAGAAACCAGCTTAATACCAACATTCCCAACAGACTCCTTGTAATTAGGGGAGTATTAAGAAAACAGAGCTCCCGCTTCATTTTGGCCAAAGCTCAAAGATGATAGGATATGTTGCAGTAAGGGTTTTTCTTTCCTCTTAAGTCAAACTTTGACAGTCCTTTATCCATGAATATAGATGAAGCACTTCTGATATTTGGAAAATAAATGTGTTGCATCAAATTGTCAATGCTAATCTTTTAAAATTGGCAATTGCTTTAGCTCAGTTATATGTTCTATAACCCCATCAGTCTGTATAGTGCTCCGTTTCCATGGGAATAAAAAGCTTTGCACATTCATTCAGAGTAGGAATTAATTCAGCAGGTTGTGATTGTACTGACAGTCGGTACTGATTCCCCTGATAATTAGAAATATCATTTGTGTTTCTCTGTTAGGAAAACATGTCTTTGGTTTTTCTTTTATTATTGTTGTTATTATAGATACCCATTCTTACTGTGCCTAGTTTTTGGAAGAAGTAATTCTTTGAGAATATAGTTGGAAAGTTTGTTTGTTTTTTTTTTAATATAAAACTTCTTGGAATAGGAGGCTTGATCTTTCCATCTTCTCAGAAGGTGGCCAAAACTTTCCAAACAGATGCAGATGTTCCTAGAATATCAGATTTTCAAGGTAGCATATATCAGAATCACCTGGAAGACTCATTAAAGCACAGATTACTATCCTCAATGTTTCTGACTCAGTGGGTCAGGGTAGGGCCATGAATTTGCATTTCTAGCAAGTTTTCAGGTAATGCTGGTGCTGCTGCTGCCTGGCTAGTTCATGCCTAGAGAACCATACCCCTGTTCAATGTCACGTTGCCACAACATGGAGTAAGCCATGCTCAGAAAATATTTTTATTTTTATTTATTTATTTATTTATTTATTTATTTATTTATTTATTTATTTTTGCGGTACTGGGAATGGAACCTGGGGGCATTCTATCTCTGAGCTACAGCCCCAGCCCTATTTTTTATTCTTTATTTTGAAACAGGGTCTCACTAAGCAGATGAGGCTGGCCGAGAACCTGGGTCCTCCAGTCTCAGCCTCCCAAATACAGGGATTATAAGCATTCGCCACCATGCCCGGCTGAGGAAATATTTTTATTTTGAATGTAGATACTATGTACTTAGCATTGTCATAAGTTTTTTTTTTTTTTTTTTTTTTTTTTTTTTGCGGTACTGGGGATTGAACCCAGGGGCATTCTACCTCTGGGCTATGCCCCCAGTCCTATTTTTTATTCTTTATTTTGAAACAGAATCTCACTAAGTTGCAGAGAGCCTCACTAAGTAGCTGAGGCTGGCCGCGAACCCAGATCCTCCTGTCTTAGCCTCCCAAGTACTGGGATTACAAGCATGCACCACCACACCCAGCTTGTCATAAATTTTTTCAGATGTGTTTTCTACTGTCTGGATTATGTTGAGTTAGTGCAAGATCAAAAAGAATAGGTAATTAGGTTTATTATGTGTTCAAGGAAATAGGGATCAACATGAACTCAGTAGATTTGGGAAAAGTTGTTGGATGGGTGCTGACCATGAAAGATGGTGAAATGTAATCTTTACAAAGCAAGTAATGTTAAGTCAGAAGATAATGAGTGTTGCCAGGCAGGTATGGTGGCACACACTTGTAATCCCAGTACTTGGGAGGCTAAGACAGGAAGATCACAGGTTTGAGGTCAGCCTCAGCAATTTAGTGAGACCCTGTTTCAAAATAAAATAGGCCTGGGGATCCGGGTGTGGTGGCACACACTTGTAATCCCAGCTTTTGGGAGGCTGAGACTGGAGGATCCCAGTTCATGGCCAGCCTCAGCCTACTTAGTAAGGCACTCCACAACTTAGTGAGACCCTGTTTCAAAATAAAGAATAAAAAAAAAATAGGGCTCGGGATACAGCTCGGAGGTAGAATGCTCCTGAGTTCAATCCCCAGTACCACAAAAAAATAATCCTGGGGTATAGTTCAGATGAAGGTTCTTCTCCCCGGCTTCCAGGCTCATTCCTCAGTATCATAGAATAGAATAGAATAGAATAGGATAGGATAGAATAGAAAAGAAAAGAAACATGCTATGTATTCCCCACTGTCTCTCACATTCTAAAGACAATGCTGGTTGGGGAATAGGCAAGGGCAATTTACTTATGTATGTATGTATGTATGTATGTATGTATGTATTCATTCATTCATTCATTTGTATTGGTGATTGTACCCAGGGGCATTCTTCTATTGAGCTGTACCACTAGCCCTCCTCCCTTTTTAAAAAATAGAGTTTTACTAAATTGCTGTGACTGGCCTGGAACCTGTGATCCTCATATTGTATCTCAGTATCTGAAGTACTGGGATTGGAGGAGGGAAGGGAAGGAGGGAGGGATGAAGGGAGGAAAGGAAAAAGGGAGGGAAGAAAGGCAGGGCGGGCTAGTGTCTCAGGCTTTGTTTCAAGTAATATGCAGAAGCTGACTCTTTCCTAGGTGAGCAGGGTTTCTACTTCTTCCTGTAGTCAAATGGGCCTAAAGGAGGATTCCACAGTGGTGGCTTTGCTAAGCAAGTAACATCTGCTTGTCTGTAAACAATGTCAAAGAGTCAACCTTATTTGCTCCTATCATCATCTCCAGATCGTTTTGTTTGATACATTTGACTAAAGCACCCAGTGAAAAATATCATTTCATAGCTTTGAATCTTGTCAGATTTTGTGCATGATCCTGGCTTGAGTGAATGTCTGAATAAACACATGCTCTGTCAAAGTAAGTGTGCTATTTAATTTAATTTAGATCCTGAGACATCATGACATTATATGAGGCAGGCATAAAATTTTGCCTGAGAGTAACCAGCAAGGAAATGTTTTACTGTTTATGTATTTTAAATGTAATTTTTGGTTGGATTTCCACCCCAAAACACTATTTACCCTACCTTCATAAGTTAGCAAGTTTATTCCTAGGTGTGACTAATTAAGACCCCACTGTCCCCCTCCCAGTGCCATATTTCTGAATTGAATCTTTCTGCACCATCTTGCCCTTCAATAGCTTGTGGCTCTTTCAACATCTAAGTAGCTATAACCCTTCAGAATCTGGTGCCTTGAAATGGCATTTGCAGGAGCTGAAGAGCTGATCTGTTGTTGAGTTTTACAAATTGTAGATGAGCCCAGCACAATTGTTTTTGCAGGCAGTGGCTGGTTATCAGTTCCTTTTGAATGTGTAATCTGTGCACAGTCCCTTCAGCACTGAGAGTTGGTGTGTCTCTGTGCTAAGGAACTAGGTGTTCCTGTGCAATGGCATACAATCAAAATTGCCCTTTAGAATCACTTGTAAGGTAGAAGTATGGAAATTATTGAAGAACTGTATTCCTTGAGGCATGGAAACTAGTTGTGAAGTATTTCTGCTGGTTTGGGGAAAACCCCAACAATGATTAAGCAAAGGCTATGGCAATGGGAATACCCAGGAGAAAACCTATTATGGGAGCAGGAACTGAGATGTCTCAAGAAGTGAAGGAAAGGGAGGAATCCGGAGTCTAAGGTTTGGGGTGAGACTGAAATGAAGCCTTGGTAGCAAATTTAATGGTAAACTATATGACCAGATGTTGATGAACAGTTAAGGTGCAATGAGGAGTCGATCTCAAATTGCAAAGACCAATGGTAGAAAGGAATGGAAATGAATCTCCTGTGGGTCTCTTGCTTCCCATCCCAAGGTCTGCATCACTGCACCATCTCGGAACAGAATGGACAGTGAAGAATGAGTTTTTTTTTTTTTAATTTTTTAAATTTTTATTTTATTTATTTATTTATTTATTTTTCAACACGGATTTTTATACGTTTCTTGAGTACAACAGGGTTACATTGACATTTATGACATATCAATCTGCATATATGAGTAATTATACTGACTCTTCTGCTATGGCTACATTGGTGTCTCAAAGTCTGGAGATTGCACCTAGGATGTGTAGATGAAAGACCCTCCCACTTCTTAGAAAGTAAATATATAACTCTAAAGGATTACGGTTTTCTGACTCTAGAAAGTTTGCTTGACCAGGCTATGTGAAGAATTTGGGCTATAAGTGGAAAACGAAGAAGAATGAGCTTTATATAGACCAAGTTAAAGGACTAACAAGTCATTCTCATAAACTCAACCTTTCCTGATGTTAGAATGACTTCTAAGGCTAGTAAGACAATCCTGACCTCTACCCCTATACTGTACTGTCTCCCAGAGAGTAAGCAGATGGCCTTAGGGGATGGAAAGAAAGGGACTTGGCTGGGCTTGGACCTTCCAAATGCTCTTTTTTGCCACAGTCTTCCTGCCTGACCTTGTTTACCCCATTTGTTCTCTTTCTTTAGATGGCACTGCTAATTATAATTATTTTTCTCCAAATTAAAAGTAAGTAGAAAAAAATTAGCTATAAAAATGACCAGTGAAACATTTTTAATAGTATAGAGGCTGATGACTAAAGACAAACTGCCTTTCTACTGTGATATTAAAAGAGCTATGAGTCCACTAGGAAATTCCTAACCAGAATTCTCACTCATGCATTCATTCATTTGTTTTTTTCGATATTTATTGAGCTCCTAGGATATGCCATGTACCATTCTCAGTGTTTGAGACCCATCAATAAACAAAATAATGTAAGATTCCTGGTTCTCATACAGTGCTCACAGATGGGGTTTAAAATATGTTTTATCAGTGCTTATACTGTTACCAGATTTCATATCCTTGCCAAAGTTATGGTAAGGATTACCTGAAAGTCTTGAAAGAATAATTTGGAGAGATTTGGTTCATGGCCACTGGTCATTTATTGTTACTGGTCAGCTACCTTTTCTTTTCCCATTACCCAGTCTGGTTTCTCCCTGTCTTATGAGCCTGTTTCCTTGACATAAAACCTACCTTATTCTTCAACTGCTATACATCTAGCTCTCTCCAAAACTCATAGAATGTATCAGCAAAATCTATTTTTCATCAAGGCCAGAGTATCATTTAGAATTACAAAAAGTTGCTCAGCATATCTTTTAGGGCATTGTGACCTTCCTTAGTTACACCCAACTTAGCATTGCCATGCAGTGAGATATTGATATCACATGACTGCTTCAGGTGGAAGATCTGAAGCTGAAATAAATACAAAGCAATTCGTCAGATTTACCAGTGCAGAGGTTATTAATGGCCTTTACCTTGGAAAGGAACACATTAGTTTCTGATAGCCAAGGGCTGAGTCACATGTTCCTTAAGCACTCAGCCTCTCCTTGTGGCTTCTGCTCTGGGCAAGGACAAGATGGCCCTGGCCACTTCCTGGTCTTCCAGTGAAGGAAAGAGTTGTCACAGAGAGGTGCTGAAGCACTTCATCAATTGATTTCTTTTAAAAAGGAAATGCATATTAATGTAACCTGAGTCACAGAAACAGACTTTTAGAGTTAGAAATGCATTCTTCTTTCCACATATTATCTGATGAATGATATCTACCACCCCTTTGAAGTTGGCATAATCTGCCCTATTTTATAGATGAGCAGGCTGAGGTTTGAAGGAACTAAATAACTTTTGCTCTTGATTGTCCACCTGTTGAGTGACAGAGCCTAGAGAAGAGTCTGTCTATTCCTGATAATTCCAAATCCAGTACATTTTGGAGCATATTGTCATCAAAGACCACTGATAGGGAACATATTATGTTATAGTTGCTGTGGGATATAATTTACAACACCAAGAATAGCCCCTTTCCACAAAAACTTGTAGACCTGCTGGTGGCAACTCCCATTATCAAGCATTCTATATAGTGAATCCTCTTTACAACCATGCTACAAGTGGGTACTAGTGCTGTCTTCTCCATTTGACAGTTGAGGTTGAAAATTTAGTTTTTAACTAGTGAGCACTGAGGCTAGAATTAGAGTTTATATTTTTCCTGATACAAAGCTCGTATTTTAATGGAAGGCTTCTGTGGTAGCAAGATGGATCACACACAAACAACTAGGCCCAATGGGACACTGGCAGGGCAGGTGCCCTGGAATTGATATGGTCCTGATGAGAACTGAATCTGATAAAGTGAGCATTCTAGCCTAGAGTATCTGGGGAGATCTGACAGAAGGAGTTTCAGGAGGCAGGATTTACTGTGGAAGGTAATAGAAGAAATGGAAAAGTAGTCTTGCCTACAATAAGAATAATAAAATGTACAAAAAAAAGATTTGAGCACGTTCACAAAGAAATTTATGAAACTGTCACAATCTTTTGTCAACAGACACAAGCAAATTGTAGGCCTTGTTGTGGCAAGCAATATGTCAAACTCCTGACTTGACAGGCCCTACAGGAAAGGCCTGCTGACCTCAGCCCTGTCTATTCAGCAGCCATATTGGTCACATCATGCAGCCCTTAAAGTATGCCCATGTCTCCTTAGAGATGGACCATCTCTTCCTTTATGTTGTTTCAGACTCTTAACCCCATTTCATAGTAATCTCTGCTCAGCCACCTCCCAGAGAGCCTTCCATGACTGTCTTATCTAAATGAGCTTAGACCAGGTATCCAGGAACCCTGATTCCTGTGATGGTTTCATTCAGAAAAATTTTCCTCCCCTAATATGACATGGCATGACATACTTATCATACTTATTTACATGTGCATTCTTTGTCTCCCCACCTGGTGGGAAGCACAATAGCAGATTTCTAACCGCTTCTTTGTGCTTCAAACCAGATCTGGCATAACACAAGTGTCTATAGATACTTATTGAAGGAATGAATGAATGAATGACTATTGCACTATATATATATATATATATATATATATATATATATATGGAATATTAGGTGAATATAAGATGAGTTTGAGAATTTCTCAAATTTTCTCTCTCAATACCAATTTAATTTTTCCTATTTCTACAGAAATAAGATAATTTCCCCTTTATCATTGCCCTTTTTTTGTGGTACTGGGGATTGGACCCAGGTGCATTCTACCATTGAGCTACACCCTCATTTTATTTTTTATTTTTTATTTTGAAATGGGGTCTAAGTTAGCATGTGCTGGCTTTGAATCTGTGATCCTCCTGTCTCAGCCTCCTGAGTACTAGGATGACAAATTTGCATACTCTACCCAGCTCTGAATTTCCCTAGTTATTTTGGGAAAGTAAGACCTCTCTACTTTAGACTTCTCCTTAAGGAAAACTCCAATCTATACAATTGAGATTATAAACTCAGTGAATATAGAGCAGACAGCTAGATCTTAAGTCTACAAAGAAGACTTGGCTAAAAATGAACCTTTCCCTGGAATCAGCCACTAGGAAAACTATGTCAGTTCTGTTTTCCTGGGACTTGCAGCCTGGGTCTGACTCGTTCTGTCCAGCATTGTTAAGCACATGGGCTAATGCTCAGTGATGGTACATAAAGTGTCTCTTATTCCAGGATCCTCTCTTGACTTTCTTCCTGAGCAAACCCATCCCTCTCAGCCTGGGACCTTTCACCATTATGTTGACGGTGTAGAAATGCTCTGTGCAGTAGAGACTGTTTTTTGAATGTTTGATGGGATCTTTTGCTTTTGCCTTTTGCTGTCCTTTTTCTCTCCCTAGGCTCCATTTGGTCAGAGATGATCTTAGGTTTAATCATGACCTTTCTAGTCCTTTTAGACTTTTCTAAGTACACCACTCAGAAAACATGAGAGACCTAAAAACAGGATTGGTAGGATTCATGTGTGTTGCTTTATAATCAATTGGCAATAAGTATTCCTGCAGCAATCCTGAGATTCTACCATCAACATAACTCTCCATGGCCCATTCATGTCCTGGCTCGGAATCTGTGTCCTTGAGAGAGTTCACTCAGGAAGTAGGAGTGAGGATCATTCAAGACTAAAGCTGCACCCTGCTCCAGACATTTAGTCATTGATGCCAGGCAGAGGGAGAGCTCCTAACTTGGACATTCAGGAAATTATGTCGGAAAGGACAAGATTACCAAGGATTGGTCCTTGAACCACTTGGAGGACTGGAGCTCTATCTCTGAGATCCCCTGACCCCCATTCCCCCATATACTGAGCCTCTTTTATCCCAAACTTTCCATAGCCACCTTTGCCTACTCCCTGGAAATCTCCCCTTTAGAGACTGGCTGGTTCCCTCTTTAAACTTAAATCCATAGGTTTACAGAGTTTTTATCACAACTTCTACCAGTCAGATGATTTCTGGGTTTCTGGATGTTATATTTTGGTTTACCTGTGCCATCATATCCATTTCAAATTGAAGGTTTCAGCATCCAAAGCCTTGGGTATTTAGACTAATTTAGTTAGTACCTAGCAAAAGACTACACAACCACCACAAAACCAAACACCAAAGCCATATGTTATAGTGTTATTTCATTGCAATGAGATTTATGTAATTTAGGATTTACTTCAAAATACAGACATCAGGGCTGAGGGTGTAACTCAATGGTAGAGTGCTTGCCTGGCATACACAAAGCCCTGGGCTCAATCCCCAGTACCACAGGACAGCGTGGTTGGGGTAGGGATGGTAAAAATACAGACAAGTAGTTACATGGACAAATACACTGAAATTGTATATACTAAAGATTATATAAGATTTCTCGCCATTTTGAGCTTCTTTGATTCTATTATGCTATAAGAACCATGTCAATGTGAGTTTGAAATAGAAATTAATTAAAAAATAGTTCTACCAAAGCCTTCCTTTCATAAGGAAACCTCAAGGATTCTTCTGGATAGATGATTGTGTATCTATGTAACCTGTTTTGAAATTGAATCTCTCTGAATATCAAATATTCCCTCAAAGTCTCCCCTCACTTAGGATGATTTGTCCTTAGGGGCCTTTTCAAACAACCTGACCTATCCTATGTCTGACAGAGAGGCTGACATATCTATTAGGATTCTCATATAGACAACTACATATGCCTATAGTTTCTGTTTATGTTGGTTAATTTTTCAGCACAGTTCAATCATAGCAGAACCAGTGGAAATGTGTACCTTGTGAGATGGCCAAAATGAGATGTGCTTTGCCTTTTTTGTTTGTTTTGGTTTGGTTTTTGGATGAGAGGGGTAGAGGTGTAAGGGAAATGCTCTGCATATTTAGACAGGTGATTTGCATTTTCTGCCCTCCCATCTTCAATGTATAAGCCTTAGGAGAGAACCTATATGTAGGCACCATGGAAGACAGGAGGGAACGTTATGATTGTGGGTCTCCAAGAATTGGACCATATGGCTCCCTGGGGGCTTTTGCTCTAGCCTGGGAGTGGAACCACTCCCTTGTCATCCTCCTAAATGTCCCTTCTATGATGGGGAAAGAGGTGTCTGGGAATCTCAATGTGCTTTACTTTGTCCCATTTTCAGACTATTTAAAACTACCCTTCTCCTAGAGACTGGTTCTGAGATGTTCAGAGTGTAAATCTATGATCCATCCAACTCCTCCCTGCCTAATAGCCCACATTCTGTATGCATCCATACAACATAACATTTTCAGAATTAGAACATATTTTCAGAGACTAGTGAGCTCTATTTCCTCCACCCCCTACCCATTTTATGGGCAAGACTTGGAAATGTTAAGGGAGATGCTCAAGAAAACATGACTAATTAAGTTCAGAGCCAACAAAATCCTTGATTTTATGATTCCCACGACAGTGCCCTTTTCATGCCACTTCTCAGAGACAACCTTTGTAAACTCTGCCCTTTCTTTTCTGCCTTCCTGCTTGTTTTAAATTTCTCATTGTTTGAAAGTGTCTCCTCCCTATTCTCTCTATTACTCCTAAGTTTTCCTCATTTTTCCCTTCATTGTGTCTGTGACTCTTCCTGACCTATTTTTGGAGGCATATGAAGGTTGAATAATGTCCATTTCTACAACCAATGCTAGTTTGTATTTTCTTTGTGGTTGGGAGGGAGGTATGAAAGAAATGTGGGCTATGAACAGCTGTTACTGAGTACTCCAAACAGGAAAGTGCCCTGGGCTATTTTTAAGTCTGGCTTTCAAAGATGTAGGGCTGGGCACTGGGTTTTACCTCTGCTGCATGCTGGGCTGTGTTTTCCAGGGTACGATTCAGAAAAGCTGTAGTCATTGTTTCTTCAAGGGCTTGCCTCCCCAAAGAGGGTCCCAGCCAATGGCAGTTCATGTGAAAAAGTGTGGGAAGACTGAATTACAGGAAACACAGTGGCCCATTGAATGAACTGGTGTCCATCAATGATGCTAGTGAATAGATTACTAATTGTTTTCAGGAGAACAAAAACAATAAGGAGCTTCTCATAATGCTTGACTCTATTTAGTTACATCAAAATCTTGGCCTTCTATGTAACTGCTGAGAGGAAAAGATATTTTTAAAAGTTCCTTCATCAACCTGTTATAGAATCAAAATCA
Organism: Graphiurus murinus; assembly: GCA_004027655.1. Classification (NCBI taxonomy): domain Eukaryota; kingdom Metazoa; phylum Chordata; class Mammalia; order Rodentia; family Gliridae; genus Graphiurus; species Graphiurus murinus. Next base: position 140,324 of record PVLC010000877.1, read on the forward strand.
CTGATCATCTAATGAGATCCATTCAGATGGTAGAACCTGATTGAACCTGATTTCTATTATTCGTATGTGCTGAAAGCTAACCCATCTCTGATTTCTGATTCCAGTTGTGACTGTGCTTAAGGGCTTTCATACTTTAAATTATGGGTAAACACTTGAGGAATTTCCCAGAATGTACCTCTGGTGATGGAGCAAGTATTTGTCATCATGTTATGTGACCAGCTTCACAGATTGCATTGGAATGTGTACTTTATTTCCAAAGAATTAGTGAAAAACGATGATAGTGAAGCTGTTGCTAAGACTGACAATAATGAGAGATCTCAATTGGAATTAAACCAAACATTGAAATGTCTTATCGGAGACCTTTAAAGATAAATAAGCAAAACAGGCATGGGGTATCCACCTCCTTATGCATTCAGTATAGTCACTGACATCTTAGCTCTCTGAGAAAGAAAGTAAGGCAATTTTTTGGCTAGGCATGGTGCCACATGACTGTAAGCCCAGTACTTGGGAGGCTAAGACAGGAGGATCACAGGTTTGAGGCCAGCATCAGCAACTTAGTGAGACTCTCAGCAAATTAACAAGACTCTATTTCAAAATAAAAAAATAAAAAGAGAGCTTTGGAGTGTAGCTCGGAGGTAGTATGCCCTTGGGTTCAATCCAGGAAGGAAGAAAGGAAGGGAGGGAGGGAGGGAGCAGCAGAGAGGAGAGGGAAGTCAGGAAGGAAGGCAGGAAAGAAGGAAGGAGGAAGGAAGAAAGGGCAGACAAAAGGAAGGCCTTTTACATAATGATCAAAGACCAATTGTAGTCTGTTCTCTTCCATGCAGGTCTGTTCTTTGTGGACCTTGTTATGCTTACACCTGCCCACCTGCCATCATTTTGGTATAGATCCAAATTTGTGGTGTGTATATACATATATATGCACATACGTTTGTATTTTCATGCACATACATGTGTTCTTGCTTGCCTATTAGCCGTGAGATTGGGGTGTGATTCACTTAGATGTGCATGTGATACCATGCATCATACCCTCTGCCTCTCAGTGTGGATGGATTTATCATATGTGGCAACTGACCCAAAGATATCCTGGAAAGTTATAAGTGCAGGCCCAGTCTAAGGTAACAGCTCTTTAATGATTTTTTTTATTACATATATTGGGCTGATACCTCCCTTCAGTATTCAGCAAGTAGGGCATCACAAATTATCTTTTCCATTACTAGTGGTTACTGTGATTGTTTTATCTATATACTATTTGGTCCTTTTGCAACAAATGCATGCTTGGGAGCAGGGCTAAGTTAATACATATTTTGTACCCATAAGAAACTTTTTCTATGTGAATTTAGTATGCCTATCCACAACTTAATTTTATGATTTTGACCTTGTCACTAGTTCTCAACCAAGTGATAATGCTAACAGTGGAACTCCATCTCTTTAGACTCCAAAGTTTGGATACCCTAATGGTTTTCTTGGAAGATGTTTATATAGCTCTGAAAGCAAACTTGGATACTTCCTCATACATATGATAAACTAGAAGTTGCCAAAGCCTAATAAGATTGATCAGTTTCATGCTAATTGGTATATCAGTCCATTTGGAGAATTATTGGAATAGTTTAGACATCTGCCTTCCCACTTCCCTATGATTTAGAGAGCCAGGTATGCTTTCCAAAGGAATAGAGTCCAGTCTTAACTGTAGCAATTAGACTGTCTCAACATCTCTCTTTTCCTCCACAGAAATTATACCAATGTAATTGCATATTAATATGTGTTCATTATTTGTTTATTTTCCATATAAGTTCTTTGTGGTCAGGGAATATATTTTTCTTATTATTTTATTACAGAATACCCAACTCATTAAGTGGTGCATTGAAGAGCCTCAATGAGGGAGTAAATAAATGATGGAATGATGGACATATATAACATCAAACTTAAATGGATTTGAATTCTTCAATTTGCAGATCACAAACCTAAGGCTCAAGAATATTAATGATTAGCCTGGGTTTGCATATTTTAGTGGCAGCAATGAGACTAGTGTCGAGATTTCCTGACTTGGTCTAGAGTTTGCATTATGGTGCCTTGCTCCAGTTAGGATTGACCAATCTTTTGTTTTGTTCTAAGTGTAGCTCTTTGGTGCTAGAGGATAAATTAGAGAGGGGTTAGAAAAAAAAGCATCTTTTTCCCCCCTGCATTGGGAATTGGGACTTACTGGCTTGAGCATGGTACCAGGTGGCCCTAAGGAAGAATTTACTCACCATCGGAATATTGAAACACCAGCAATGCACTGTCTCTGCTTTGAAATTCCTAGAAGAAAATCACAACCACATGAAGACAGGAATTAGACCAGATGGTTGTTGCTGGTCCTTTCCAGCTTTCTGACTCAATCCTGAAGATTCAGCCCGGATAGAAATAACTTCCACTCTTCCCTTCAGGCTTGTCCTCATGCTTTTGGAGGTACAGCTCAACAGAAGAGCAACAGAACTATAGCAGTAAAGGTTGTGAATGATGTTGAACAAATTGTCATTGGATAGCCTCTTGAAATTCTTCAAAGAACTTTTTCAAAATAGAGGATTTAGACAAAATAATGACCAAATAATTTCCCATCTAAGCTTTTCTTCTAATATGTAAATCCAAAGGAAATTAATAGAATAAAATTATAATCACAGGCACTTAAATGTTAACTGCTGAGACAATATTTAATGGTCAGACTCTAGACATTAGCCTTGATTTTCAAACTTGGCTGAATATCAGGTCACCAGATAAACTTGGTTCTACCTGCCAGAGATTCTCCTTTATAGGTTTGGGATGAGACCTTGGAATCTTCTTTTTTATTAAAAGCCCCTTAGATTATTCTGATGATCAGCTACTTTGGGAAATGACTGTTCTAGAAGGTCTCAAGAAACTTTCCAAATGGCAAGTTTTATTTTGGAAACTATGGCTCTAAAGCAAACTTATTTTTTATTCTATTTTTGTACATCATTGGCAAAGTTCTCAAAAACTTGTTAACCTTTAATAGAATTTGAGATTAATTTTAGCATTTTTCTTTTGTAAACTCAACAGAGTGTAAAACACACACCCGGCAAGGGTGAGGGGAACCTTGGATGCATTTGCACATTTCTTAGTCAGTGGATTTTTATGACCTTCTTGGCATGTGGTCAGCTAGACTTAGCTCCTGTGTGGAGAGAGTAGTGGGAGCCAAAGAGTCTCAACTTTGTTTCAACAATTCTTTAGAGTAGTTTATGTAAGATATTAACTTATGAGATAGACTCCCACATTTGGTGAAATCATGACAGTAAAAGATACAACAGATTAAGAATTAACAAGGACCAGATGCAGTCTACTCATGTAGATTTCCTAGACACAATTAGGGAGGAAGATTTTAGAAAAATGGGTATTTTTAGGGCTATGCTTGTATATTTGGAGCTCCTTAGTAGATATAATGATAAATTATAAAAAGATGGACAATGAAAGGAAAGAAGGAAGGAAGGAAGGAAGGAAGGAAGGAAGACAATAGCTAGCTACCTACATAGGTAGATGGATAGATGAATATATATATGTCTATATAGATATGTCTATATATGCACTTATATATTTAATAATTGTTATATATATTTAAAAATATAACTACTTCATTTATTTTTGAAGTGGCAATGGAAGATGGCATGATTTAGTTGATAATGTATTGAAAAACTAAGATGTGACTCTGAGTCTTGCCTCTTGTCTTGTAACTCTTTCCTGGGGAAGTAGAAAGCAACTGATGTTTTCCTGTGTCACAGGGGTGATTTTAAAGTGAGAGCCAACAAAAGGTAATGATCTCAGAGAGGTGATACATGAGAGAAATAGAGAAGGTATAGTATCATATGGAGTCTTAAGTCAGAGATGCCCAGGCAGTTATAAAGAAAATGCCGAATTTCAGCACTTCATCATGCCAGGTGTGGGCATTGGCAGAAACCCCATGAATTACTGCCAGATGACTATACAGCCCTTCCATAATGTTTGTTTTTCCAGAGCCATTTAATAATACTGTCAGATGTTTCAGAATTTCTTGCCATCCAAAGCAATAGCCACACTGATGTTCAGTGAAATTTATATAATTTCATGTGCACCGAACTTTTCTCATATTATAAAATTATATATCTTGAAATAAAATCATGAATCAGTTAGGGGGTTTTTGATGACAAGAAACAGAAACATGCCCCAGATAATTTAAGTAAAGCAAGGAGCTTTCAAAAGAGTAGAGGATAGGTCCTACAGAGAAAAGGCTAAATGCTTTTGGGGTGAATGAGCATGCAGGAGAGTTTGGGAATCTTGGTGGAAGAACTATTTTAATATGGATTTCCTCCAGACAGAGCATAAGTCAAGGGCTTAGAACTGGCAGTGTGTTTGAGAAGTTATTCCAAGGACCAGGAATACGGGGATGAGCAAGAACGAAGTGGAGGGAGGGAGATACCATGCAAAGGTATGCTTCTGTAGGAAACTGCAATCTCTTGAAGAGGAGAATTGTCTATCTAAGGGATTGAAGGAATAGCATTGTCCTGTGTCACTTCTGTGGAGTCAAATCTCTCTCACCTCCAGGATCTGCATGTATAAGCCTGCTGTTGGCCAGGTGAATCTGTCTACAGCATGAGAGAAGCCTTAGGATAGTACAATGGCAGGACAGTTCTCCAAAGGAAAGACAGGAAGGACACCCTTACCAAAAGATGTGAGAATATTGAGTCATACAAAGCTAATAGACACCCCTTTCCCTCAGCTGAACGATGTCCTTTACAAGAGAAAAAATGCACAATAACTTTATTAGGACCTCGGAAGATACTCATATTCACCCTGCTCTTATTCATGCTTGCTCTTTTCTTAGCCAAATCTTAACTAACACAAAACTCACACCTCCGTAACTATTTTATAGTGACATATGCTTTTTCTAAAGTTTCGTAAAGGTATCACCACCATCCAGCTTAAACTTTGACTATTCTCAAGACCTTTAATTTCTTTTTATTTCCTGTGCTGGGCGTAGAACCCAGGGTCTCACACATGCCGGATAAGCACTGTACCATGGAGCCATGCCCAAGACTAAGTCCTTGAGTTTTTGATATAGTTTCTTTTCATGGTAGAGAAATATGAGTTTTAACAATAACCAGACTTGACTTCAAATTATTGTTTTACCACTTGGCAGTTATATTATGTGCTCTTGGGCCAATAATTTGTCCCTTGGTTATGTCATTAGTAAAATTATAATGGTAATAAAATTATAAATTAATACTTAGTATATTAGTCTGTTTAACTGTGTAAGTAAGTGGAATAAATGTTTGGCACATAGTAATCATCCATTCCTCTCTGTTGATAATAAATCTCATGTCTTATACTTCCTTTGAATATGCTATCAAAATCTTGGTCTAGAACTAGTTCTCACTGAAGTTCAAAAATGACTGCACATACAGATTCAGTTGTTAAAACCTTGAACCAAAAATTGCAAACTGGTGCACATGGGGTTTATCTATTGATGATGTATTTAACCATTTTACATTTAAGAACTGAATTAAAGTTCAATCATTTTAAAATATAGATATTTTATTTATTAAAACTATGGGCTACATTTTTGAGCGAAGCATTTTGCTCACTCTTCTGCCTAGTGGCAATTGATTGAGTCTGGTGTCAGCCTCAGGCTGTATACAAGACATGGATTTTCAATTTTGTGGCAGTCCACAGCATGCCTTAAGGAAATCTTTTGCTGGTTCTTCTTTAAAAATTCCTAGTAATGTCCTAACCTTTATTCTTTAAGTTTAAGACTCCAGATTCTTCATAGAGATAGAAAAAATGACTTGTCCTCAATTCTGGGAATTAAACCCAGGACCTCATACATGGTAGGCAAGTGCTCTACCACTAAGCCACATCCTCAGCCCTGAGGTCATAACTTGAAATTCCTTGCAGTTGACTATGTTAAAGGTGGCAAAACCACAATTCTGTTTGTCTTATCTGGATTTTTGGTGGCTTGTCTCTCAGAAGTATTTATTGGGCATAATTGCTATAGCATCAGTATAAATCTTGACAGTTTACAGAGTGACCTAGAAGACTATAATTTATTTGATTGTCATCCATAGCCCTGCCTATTGAGATGGCAGGGCAGGTGACATGATTATCTCCACATAATGATAAGAAACCAAGACTTCAAGAGGTTGCTAGAAAAGATCAAGGTTCTAGTTCTGGTAAGTGAAGTTACTGACTTTAGATCCAGGGTTCCATTTGTGACCTTTGGAGGAAGTGTTAAAGAAAGCAAAGTTCATTATCCTTGAGGAGTTTATTATCAGATGAGGTTGCTAGGAAAAATGCAAGGAAACATGTCAGGAAGATTAATTAGGAACATATATATATAATATTACAAAAGTAAATACTAGTATAGATAAAATGCAAGGGACCTGCTTGGGATAGTTGGAACTGGGTAAAATTTATAATGGTAGAGAAGAATCTCTACTGAAAGAGAAAATGAATATGAAACCAAATTTGAAAATTTAGTTTTTCAAGTACGAGTCCATAGTTTTTCTCCATATTTTAAGGGTCTAATGTGGCTGAGCATAGTGGTGCATGCCTGTAATCCCAGTATATGGGAGGCTAAGACAGGAGGATCACAGGTTCTAGATCAGCCTCAGTAACTTAGTTAAGACCCTATTTAAAAAAAAAAAAATTAAAATCAAATAGGGCTAGGGTTGTAACTCAGAGGTAGAATGCCCATGGGTTTAATCCCTAGAAAATACACACGCATACACACACACACACACACACACACACACACACACACACACACACACACACAATGTAGATCCCTGTGCAACTGAATAATAGGAGAGTGTTTATGGAAAATATTTTTATGTAAGTGTCAGATAGAACTCAGTAATTCAGTGAAAGACATGTAAGTCATGGGTAGGACACTGAAAGCAGATTAGTTCTTCCTAAGGCAGACAGAGAGAAATGTTCAAAATGAAAATAAATCAGCCAAGATTTCATCTAAAGAAGGTACATCCATGGGCATGCTAAAGGCAATGGTCAGAACAGTCAACTTTGAACCTACAGGAGGAGCAACAACAGGCTCTGCTGAAGCCAGAGCACTTGGACTCAAGGTCAATGCTCTTTGCTCCTTTTTGCTCTTCCAGAAAAGTAGAATTAAGGTGTTATTGTTCAATCAATTTGGAAAAGATGTTGAATTGCTGACTAGGAAGTTTCAACCCAACCTTCATTTTCTCCGTAAAGAGCACCATGACTTAAAAGTGCTTTGGGAAAAGTCTTGAGACTCACCACCAAAAGAGGAAGTGTAGCAAGAAAGGGATACACAGAGGTGAGACTGGCTAGCGTCTGTTATGGAAGCCTGGTGATTTCAAGGAGGGGACCATGGCATGAATTGTAATCTCACATCCAGCACATGGTGGGAAAAATGTTCCTGGAGAGAAGAGGTAATTATAACAGCATCAACTGCAACTACCTTATTAATTTAAGCACTTTATATTAGAGGATCTGGGAAATCAGATGTATTTTCTTAAATAACATATTAATCCATGATATAAAAATCAATGTTCTATAAGAGCACAAAGGATATTCAATGTGAATGGGGAAAGGTGAAACAAAGATGGATGGCTCTATTTAAACATTTTAAAACATAATTTCACCTGCTAATTTCTTTTTTAATTTTTTTTTCTTTTACACTGATTAATATCATTGGCTCTAGGGGAAGAATGTATGAGGAGTAAATTAAAAGCACGGAGATTAGCTCCTTTACTAAAAAGCAAAGGCAAAACAGGCAGTATCTAGGGCTATCACGTGCTGCTTGGTGACTTATCTACCATTGATGAAGGTTCTAGAATCTGGAGAATGTTGTCAGCAGAATCTAATCGACAGCTTTAATTACTCTGCCAGGAGCCCCTCCAAGGTGAGGGCAGTCCGATTAGAATTGATGAAACTTGGTTAATGAAAAGCCTTACAGGTTATGAAGTTATATTGTAAAATTGGAGAAAATTGCAATTATCTCAAAGTGTTTTATCTCTTTTCCATGCTTTAGTGCTTAGTAAAGGATGAAAGGGACCTGACTTTGCATTACAATCTGCAGCAAGTTTCATTTAGATAGAAAGTGTAAATGGAAGGATGTCATTGATAATAACTTTTTCTTTTTAGGAAAGACTTGCCAGGGTTCAAGGAACCCTCATGTTAAACTAATTTCAAACCCTGGGGGGCTACCTCAATGGTAGAGAACTTACAAAGCATGTTGCAATGGATGAGGCCTGGGTTCCATCCTCAGTACCCCCCCCCCCATATATATATATATATTTGAATGCTTTTAGTTTTGTATTTGACTGATTTTTAATCATGTGTAGGACCTTGAGGTTGGATGACTTCAGAAATAAGGAGGAATTTGCTGATTTGTCTTTCTCACTAGGAAGCACAGTATAAAATTGATTTTGGTTGTTGTTTTAATTTTCTAATAAATTTGTAGTATTTCTTCTTTTTTATATTATTACGTAAGTGGGAGACAGTTGGCTCTTGGGACAATGTATAAATCTTCCCATTTTAAATACTGTGATTAATTGCATGCATGTGAAAGATTACCTGGAGTTATGATAAGAGAATACTGATGCCTTTACTCACTGTCATGAATCACTCCCATCATTTCCCTCCTGAAAGACAGGCTGAGATAATGCTGCCTTATCCAAATACTTCCAGTGTTTATATTAGCTTAGTTGGATCAGCATTTTTCTGTACATCTGTGGAAAGCATGGTTGAAATCTGAATGTTTTGTGGTGAGAAATCTTCCATGTCCATACAAGGGAAGTTATGATACCTGAAACAAAATTAAGCATGCCATGTCCTAAAAGGAAAGTTTGCCTGTATTTGTTCATTCAGCCAATCTTCCTTTCTTCCATCCTTCAACAGATATTTGTTGAGTGTTCTATGTTAGGAAATAAGAGTTTAAGAAGCACAAGCCCTGGTTTCTGCTCCTGAGTTTCTATGGGTTAGGAGTGATATTTATGGAAAGAACTTAATTGAAATACCTACCAAAAATGTATGATTACAGTGAACCAACTAAAAAAAAAAGTGTCAAGGGAGCAGAAAGAACAGTATGAATAAGTGTGTGCATGTGCTCCAGTGTGTATGTATGTGTGTGTGTGTGTGTATTGGGCATTGAGAATTAAATCAGAAAAGCTGCATTAGTTTTGAATAAGAGTTGAACTATAGTTGCAAACTTAAGGGCCATGAGTAGAATTCAACCTGCAGGTATATTTAATTCAGCTTGCATATGGTCTTAAGTTTTTGGAATTCTTTGCCAATATCTAAGAATCTGGAGATTTTTTTTCTTAGAAATCTAGAATTATGGCTCCTTTTGAAAAAATCTGAAGACTTAGAAATGGCCTGAGAGGGATAAATGGCAGGAATGAGGTAATTTTTAGTTATTCAATTATTTAAACTGACAAATAATGGTATGTACTGATGAAGTAAATAATGATTTTTGTATGTATACATTATGGAATGGCTAGGTCAAGCTAATTGACATATATGCTGCTTCAGAAACTATTTTGTGTGTGTGTGTGTGTGTGATGAAAATACTTAAAATTTACTCTCTTTACAATACATATTTAACTGATGTAGTAAGTTCTCCTGGTGACTCTGATACATGCCAGAGTTTCACAACTACTGCTGTGACCAATAACCAACTAATAAAATTTTAATTGAAGGAGTGTTAATAAGATCAAGCTGGTGCGGGGCATAATAACGCACACTTGTAATCCCAGTATTTGGGTACTTGGGAGGCTGAGACTGGAGGATCTGGATTCTCAGACAGCCTCAGCTATTTAGTGAGGATCTCCGCAACTTAGTGAGACCCTGTTTCAAGATAAAGCATAAAATAAAATAGGACTAGGAGTGTAGCTTGGAGATAGAATGCCCCTGAGTTCAATCCCCAGTACCGCCAAAAAAAAAAACCAGACTGGTTGCAATGTGTAAAAAATTACTATCATGAAAAGCAGTTAGAAGAGATTATTTAAATAAAAGATAATATCTGGATCAAGGCAGTGACCACATGAGAGCCAATAAGAGAAGCAACCTCACATGTAAAGGAGGTTTCTAGAGTGCACTGAGAACTTTGTACCTAGTGGATATGAAGGAAAGAAGGTTGTAGTTGTTGTTTTAGCCAGTTTTTCGTTTGCTGCAACCAAAATACATGGCAAGCACAACTAAGAGAAAAGAAGGCTTATTTGAGCTGACAGTTTTGGAGGTTCAGTCCATGGTTGGCTGATTACAAGGCAGGAATTCCAACAGCCTGGCATGCAGAGGAAAGCTGAGCTCAACTCATGGCAGTCCAGAAGCAGGGAGAGTGTCAGGAAGTGACCAGGGACAGAAATAGTCCTCAGGGCCATGCTTCCAGTGACCTACTTCCTCCAACTATGATCTACCTCTGAACTTTCCTGCATTGGGGATCATGCTTTCAATACATGAGTTGTTTTTTTTGTTTTTTGTTTTTTGGGTTTTTTTTTGAGAGGGGAGGGTTCCAAATCCAAACCATGAGACTTGCTAACCTCGAAGCCTGGGTAAATGGGGTCCTATTACCTGAGAATGTACACCCAAAAGGCAAGACAGTTTCTAGAAGTTGTTATTCATTGTTTAGAAAAATATTTGAGAAGTCCATTTTTGCTGGGTTAATGGATATGGTCTAGGACCCTGGAGAATGAGATGAGGACTTGATTGTAAATGAGCTTACCTAGCAGAGAGGACGATTGTAGAAAGGAATTGATTATGATTGAAATCCACGAGAACTCCATGTTTTAAAGTCTAGGTAGTAGAAGAGGACTTATAAAAGTGATAGCAAAGGAATAATATCCATGTCGTATAAAATAGCCACAGTACCAAATATAAATTACACAAAGATCTTGATCTCAGAATTTTTAAATGATAAAAATTAAAAGTCATATTAGTATCCAATAGCAAGACAATTTATAAAAAATTAAATGAAAATTTCACAGGTACACAGGTATTAGAAATGGTAGTTTTAAACCCCATATTAGAACATGGAAAATAATATTTATAATGTGAAAACAAGCAGAATTTTAGAGTCTGTTGCATTTTCTGTAGAAAATGGTTGCAACTCTGTAAAATAACATATAAAAGTGGAGTTTTGTGCATTCAAATGTTAGAGGTATTGGGCTAAGTTGATGGGATTGTGGGTCATTTTGTCTTCGCTCCCAGAATTTTTATGTTGTTCTATAATAATTACTTTTAGAATAGTCATACTAATCAAAGTTCCCTAAACCTTTGTATTCTGCTTAGCCAGTGTTACTCACTGTAGAATGGATGAGATATCAAAGAGCCTTTCCTTCAACCAGCCCTGTCTTTCTGACCAGTTTTATGTCTTTTTAAACTTCAGCCACACCCTCACCTCACATTCCAGCCACACTTTCCTAGTACTAATATGTATCCTACTTAATATGTTCTAGTTTTGCAGGGTTTTTGAAGAGCACTCTTAGTTCGAATTACTGGTAAACTTCTACTCATCCCTTTAGTCTCAGCATATAAATGCTGTCTTGACCTTGACCTGGTTGCTTTACAAATATCTGTTTCTATGCCTACTTCACACTCCTCTAGAGAGATGCTCTCCTACCTGTGGAACTCTTTGCTTGCATGTCTGTCTGCACATGATGCTGGAAATCCCTTAAGGACAGAAATTTCATCTTTGCTCCCAGTACCTAACATAGTACCTGGCTACACAAGTACTTAAGAGTGACTATTCTAATAGTACTAAAAGGAGAAAAGATAACACTGAAAATTTGAGAAAGCATCACTGCAATGAAAATACTTTCATATTGAAAACAAGATATAAAATGAAACACTAATTAAACATATTAGTTAGAAGAGAGTTGATATATCATTTTACAATTGTTTTTAAGATAAAACTGTGGAAAGCTTGAAGGTCCTATCAAAGAGAGCCCTCAAAAACATCTTGTGTTATGTTGATCTTAGTAACTTTGGGAGTAAGAAGTAGCAGAGGTGGTGGTCTCTGTGGCTATTATTGATAGGATTTATAAACCAAGGGGGATGATACAAGGATGAGTTTTGATGCACTGAAGTGTGTGACCAGAAGATTCCATGAAGAATGCATTGCAGGTGCAGTGAGGTCTCCAGGGAAAACAGAAGAGCTGGGGCTTGCTTAGTGTGGTGTTAATCGATGATCCTGACTAGGAAAAAAGTAAACATGGTTTACTAGAGCCAGTAAACATGGATTTGTGTTCTGTGCCAATCCCTTCTTATCTCTGTGACTCAGTTTCCTCGGCAATGAAATCTGCATCATCATAATACCTGCCCCCAAAAGTTATAGTAAACGTGAAATGGAATATTGAGGAAATGTGCTTTTCAAGCTATAAAGTATTTTGCAGAAGTTTTTCAAGCTATAAAGTATTTTGCAGAAGTCAGTTCACACTTTTATTTATCTACATTGGATTTAGCATTAAATCATTTTATTTAGATTTTCTTGACATAATCTGCCTTCCTGCTCAGAATATTCTCTTTGTTGAAGTTGTGAGTTATTTCTTGAAGCCCCAGAGGTCTCCTATATATTACCAGGTGAGCAGGCTAACATCCTGTATGAGGACTGGCAGAGTTGGAAAATGCAGCTCAACCATGCTATTTGTAGTCACTCCACATGATGATGCTGGGCTGCAATCCCCAAGCCAGGTCCAATGGGATGTTCACTGAAATATACGGTTAACATGAGGAAGAGATTGGATTATAAATCTTTGGAAGTAAGCCTTCTGAGATAATATCTGATGCAAGAACTTCAAGAGAAACTAAATTCTTTAATCGATGGAAAGCTTGCCTTACAAAAGCTTTTAAACATTTAAACACCATCTTATAAATCAAGTTAGAAATATCCCACCAAGGAATAAAGGAGCTCTTGCCATGTAAAATATTAATTTGTCTTTTCAATACACAGCAAACACTTCATTTAGAAGAAAATTGCCTAGGAGGTGGTGGAGAGAGCAAAAAAACATGGAATAAACTCGTTGTGTTGACCTTGGATGCCCACTGCTGGACTCATACTGAGAAGGGAGGCCTCTTTAATGCTGAAACTTGGTCCCAATATGTTTAATTTGAAGTGGTTCTTATGCCTTTGATTATATATTACCTGGCAATTGTTCCCTACCATTTGCTAGAAAATTATCTGGAAAGGAGCAGTATGCTTCACTTTGAAATTTAAAAGAAATGCTCCCAGAATTGCAAAGGGGTGTTTGGAGTAACATCAGATTTTAAATATATAGCTCTTTGGCAAAAACAACTACTAGTGAATCACAGAAGAGCAAGTACCTACCACATGGCCGTTTCTTCATTTGCTATAAGATACATTCATCTGGAGCAACACTGGATCCAACCTGGAAGAAGACCAGAAAGGAAACTATATGATTAGCAAAGTTAAAACCTGATTTGCATCTAAAAAAATGTAGTGAATGCTCATTTATGTGCAAATGTAATGGAAAAAGGCTTTAGGTAAAGTGGCTAAAGCTTAAACAAAATAAACACTTAATTTTCTTTTATTGTATCCCGTGACTATTAATAATATTATGGTATCAAGTCAGAAACATTAAGCCAAGCAGGGGAGCAATAAATGTAGCTAGACTGTGCACCACTGTTGATATTAGCAAATAATCGCTCCAGAGTTCACATAAAATGCAGATGCAAGTACAAAGAAGATATTTGGGGAAGTCAAGCAGTGGCAGCAAACTGTTCACAGGTGAAACCAATAACTAGAGGGTCTGCTCAGCAGGAAGAGGGTCTGGGGAAGATATCAAGAAAAGTGTTTTTGTAAATCATTGCATTTTAGCCTGTTAGTACCTATGAACACTTCTATTTCCATGTTAGTACCTATGGAAATAGAAGTGTTCATAGGTACTAACAGGCTAAAATGTAAAGTTCTTCTTGGTCTTAATTCCAACTGACAGTATTGACTGAGAATTTATAGAACTCTGTTATTGATCATCATCAACATAATCACTCACTGAGATGGATAAGATGGTAATTGTTCTCCCCATTTTACAGATGAAAAAAATCAGAGTTCTGGGTATGGTAACACAATAGATAAGACTCAGGGATGAAGCCTTACCTTTGTGATTATAACTCTCATGTTCTTTTAATGATCTTTCTTAAATCATTTTTATGATTGTTACACAAAATGATATTTGGGGAACAGAATCCCCAACCTTCACAATAAGGAAACAAAAATACTGGTTAAACTATAAAACAAACAACACCTCCTCAAATCTAAATGCTTTACAAAGCTTGCACAAAAGCAAGGAATCTATAGAGGCTGGAAATTAAGTAACAATGGTAATGTATGGTGTATATGACATTAAGACACCTGAAGGTCTCTGCCAATGCATTAAGCCTCTTCTCTGACAGCTTCATGGTGTGATGTGACCTGCAGATAAAGTACAGGGGCCACTCAAGGTGAGATCCAGAAGAGCTATAATCTCAGAGTGGTAAGAGCTGGAATTAGGTACACTGTCCAGAAGAAACCAAAAGAGAAACTTACCTAAAAGTTTCTCTCATACATGCCAGTTTTGTGCATGAATATGTCTCAATGAATTCCACTATTATATACAATCATAATGTACCAATAGAAAGAAAAATAAAAAAAATTTTAAATTGTTCAGGGCTGATAGGCAAAAGCAAATACATGTCCTCTCTGAAATAATTCGGCTTCAACATAGGTCTCAAAACATGCCTACAGAATTATTTACCCATAGGATGTGAACCATGCACTCCTATAGAGCAAAAACATGAACTCACAATCAAAAATCACAAAATGCAAAGGAAAATAGAAGAAATAGTAGACAACAGAATCAGACCAGCAGACACTTTGATATTGGAAATAGTAGACATAATATAAAATCCGCATGTTTTGTGTTGTGGTTGAGATGGCTACTTATCCATAAAATTAATTTTCACCTACTCCACATAGTAGAATTATATGACACCTGACTTCCTAGCTTGATTTCACTTGCAGTTTTCTTTGTGATCAGGTGTGGCCATATAATGAAATTCTCACAAATAGAATGTGAGTGGAAGTGATGTGTCACTGCCCTCTATTGGCCTTTCACATTGGGCTGGAGCCCAGCTGGGCACCAGCCTGACTTTAACCACAGGCATGTTGACAATGCTCCAGGGCATAGTGGATCAATGGACTGGTTGGAACTTGGGACTCTGAATAGGCATAGAAAGGAGATCTGTCCCATTGACCTGGAGCATTCACACTGAGACAAGGTGAGAGATACAAACTTCTTAGTTCATTAATTCTCTATAATTGAAATATTAAAGCTCTAGCCTTACTCTAATGCAGTTAGTGAAATAATGGGGAGACTTGAAAAGAGAAGCAAACTCCAATAAGAGATTAAGGAATCTTGAAAAAGGAATCAATTAGAACTTCAAGAAAAAAATTCAACTTATACAACCCGTAAAATAGAAAATAGTATACTTGAATGGGAAAAGGTACCATTATCTACATCTTCCAAATATAAATAATGATTACATGTGGAAGTCTTTCCCACAAATGTGTACAGTGTAAATATTACCTAAGATGTGACAATCATCCATTCATCTGCCCCTGTCCATTTGGCCACCCTCAATCATCTCCTGTTAGCAGTAGTGAAATTTAGTGCTTTGTGTTATTTGTGCAAAATGAACATTGTTTTGATTTCCCATGGACCAAGAGAAGAGTGATTAAAGCCTCCTTTCTTAAAATCCTAATTTAGAGAATAATTTTAATAGATTTTTCATTTTATTATGCCAAAAGAGGTAGCTTTGTTTTTATCTTAAAAACCATAAATATGGTTGTGCATGCTTGTAACCCCAGTACTTGGGAGGCTGACACAGGAGAATCACAGGTTAGAGGCCAGCCTCAGCAATTTAGCAAGGCCCTCAGCAACTTAGTGAGACCCTGTTTCAAAATAAAAAATAAAATAGAGTTGGGGGAGTAGATCAGAGGTAGAATGTCCATCGGTTTAATCCCCAATTAAAACACACACACACACACACACACACACACACACACACACACACACACACAACCTTAACAAATATAATACTCTTAGTTTAAATAATGTGAATCCTATACTTTAGCTTAATTTTGAAATTTTTATTGTGACATTAAATATTTGCTCTTTTATAAAGGAGATACTCTTAAGTACAAATGTATCTACAAAAGATTTTCCCCTTTAATGAAAAAATCTTATTTTTCTCAAGAATAAATTTCTTAGCTATTATTAATTTATTTCGGTGCTATTTCTGTTGGTTAAAGGAAAAATAAAATTATTTTGCATGATAGTTTATAGTTTTTACATGACAATTCTACTTAAAAGTTAAATGACTTTTCTTGCATGGTTTTATAAGCATTACATGCATCTGCTGATGTTGTTATTTGAGTAAATGAGCTAGAGTGATTCTATCCTAGAAAGTGTAAATTGAATTATAATTTCACTTGTTAGTAATATGAAGTATATTAGTAGATATTCTTGAACTCCTTTGATACTTAGTAGTAATACGATATTTATAGCAAAAAGCAGTGTTAGAATATATTGCTCAAATAGGTAATATGCATAAAATTAAAATATATTGGCCTTCCTTTTAAGATTTATCCTGTCATTAATTCTAAAATCAGGTAGTTCTGAGCAGACCTCAGGCAATACAATAATTCATTAATGGTTGTATTTCAGCCTTCTATGTAATCAGCTCAGCAAGTGAGCAATTTAGAGCTTTTGCTGAATGGCAAAACATATAGCTAGAAACAAAATCATACTGGGTGGTGAATGCACGTGAGGTAATTTCCTTATTAGTGTTGGAAAGCTAGAAGAAGTAAAAGGAAGTTATAGGGCTCCTCTTTATCTGTTCAGTGGAAACAGTACAATCTAAAATCCTGAAACTAAGCATTCTCCAAAAGAAGCATTTTTTCTATCAGCTAATCGATGCATAAGTAATAATCCATTTTGATTTGTCTTTTTTTTCTTGTACTTACAAATGTTTTAAATGATCAAACAGATATAACACTGAATTTGATATTTAAAGTAGGAAAACTTTCCTTCAGTGTGGACCTGCACACATTTGAGTAGTATTTCACATGAGAAATTTTCATAATCAGTGTAAACATCATGCTCTTGAGCAGATGTTAGATACCTATTATGTATTTGTTAACTTACTCATTCCTTGTGTGATAGTGGGTTAAATATATTTTTCATGATTCAAGTAGAAATCTCTCTGTAATGACGTATATATCTGCAGGTTTCCAGAAGGTCAACAGAAGCCAGGCCATTCTAGTTTTTAGGATTCCAGTATATGAAAGAATGTACAAATACCAAACAGTGTGAAAACTGCGATTCATTTTAAGCATTCACTTTTGAGAGGTAGTTAAAAAATCATTTATGTGGTATTCTTTCAGTCCTTATAGGCATTTCTTTATACACAGGTACAATTTCACTTGTAGATAGAACTGGAAGTCTAAATTTGGGACTATTAGTAAAAGCATGGCCTGGACTGAAGGATTTTTCTTGTTTCCTTAACACATTATAACTGATGTATGCCAAAGAGAGCAGTTATTAGCCCAAGTTTTGAGCTTAGGTTTATACCTCAATTTGAGAGAAACTTATAAAACACAGATGAAGTCTGATATTGGGAGGAGAAATGTTAAGTGAATCCTTCCTTAGCCAGATTCCAGCACTGCAGTTACTGCTGACCAAGGCTTTGATTTAGTACCTCTTCCCATGATCTCAGCACCAGAGCAAGAAGGAAACAGAAGCTCAGGAAGTTCAAGTAAAACTGGGGAGATAGTGGACAGCAAACTGAGATGGAACATGTGCATCCACAAGCCAGGAGGTGACTCAAGTCTTTATCAGTCATCAGAAGCCATTTTAAGGATCATCTGATTTGATGTCTATGTACAGATGAAATTCACTATAAGCCAGCCTGTAATTTAATCCCCAAATGTCAGCTAGATAACACTGATGAACTAACCATTTTAAAAAATCATGCCTGCGTTCTCAAACCCTGAGACTTTTTGTCAGCCTTATTTTCACCCTTTTCCCCCAACTCACCCCAGGCCCACTCCTAGCAGTTCTGTTATACCCAGGGATGCTTGTCCACAAGTCTTCTGAAGACATGTATAACAATCAGAATTAAAGGGTCCTGCTTCCCTTCTTGGGAGCTTCTTTCCCCCCTATGATAGTGTTATTAAAAGTGATACTCTGAATCCAAAGGACTGTGTCACATTGTAGATTTAGAAGATGGGTGTGTGGCATGGGGATAGGAAATAGCTCGCCACCTACTGCATACTCTTTGTTGTAGGGCCATACAATATTGCAGGCCCTCTTTTAAGGGTTTCGCTGGCTTTGCACATCTGAAACATCTAGATTTCCAATGCATAATGGTTTCTCACTTTTTCATTTTTTTGTGGTGCTGGCATTGAACCCAGGGGTGTTCTCCCTCAGAGCTACACCATCAGCCCTATTTTATTTTTATTTGGAAACAGGGTCTTAGTAAGTTGCTGAGAGCCTCCATAAGTTGCTGAGACTGGCTTGGAAGCTGCCATCCTCGTGTCTCAGCCTCCCAAGTACTGGGATTACAGGCATGAGCCACCACACCCAGTGGCTGCTCACATTTTAAAATTATACTTAATGCAGTTCAGCTAGGTGGAGAGATGGGAATATTCAGGAGAGGAAGGGGTATTACTTTTATTGTTGAAAGAGTTTCATCTTCCAATGTATTTCAAGGTTAATACCACTCTTCTCTGCCCTGACAACTAGTACATTTTCACTAATTCAATAAATGTGACTAGCTATTTGCCTGTCAGTACCTAGTCCAATAACAAGGCCCTTACCAAGCTCAATAAAATTTCTCAGTAACTATTTGTTTTAAATGGAACAAAAGCCTGGTTGATGTTCATGGAACTCAGAACTTTTAAAATAGCTACCAGGCAGAGTTGCACCTGCTAGCCAAGCTCATAACAGATTTGCTGGATGTACTGTAAGGGAATAGAGACCTAACATCAAGGATAAATAGTAGGAAGTGGGAGAAAATAGATACAAGACCATATACTAATTTAAGCAAAAGGACAAGGGAGAAGGTCATACATATTTTTTGTCCTAGCAGAATTCTCAGGAATCTCAAGATATATCATTATTTGTGTGTAACTAGTATTGGGTTATTTTTTAACATGAAAGAAAATGGAACAATAAATTTAATTTACTTTCTATCTTAAGAAAAAAAAAATATGAGGAGGGATGCCCTTTAAGAATGGATTTTTGCATTTCCTTTTTAGATTACACAAATGAATGCTATTGAGTTGCTTTAAACCTTTCCCTACTTGGCAACTCATGGGTGTTATTTTAAATCTGTATTATTGATTGTTCTGGATGAAATAGTTTCCATAAGATATTGTTCCTTCAGAGTATCTAAAAACAATTACTTTAAAATCTTTCTGCCCATATTAAAGATGTCATAGTTGTCCTCTAGCTAGGTGTAGAATCTTTAGGACGAATCCTATGTTGAATTAGGCACAGGAAGTCTGCATTGCCATTCTGCCTTGGATATGACCCAGGTGTCTCTGTAGAAATTGTTCCCTGCACATCAAATGGGGACTAATTCTCAGTAGAAGGATTTGTTATCTAACCAAGAGAAGGAGTGACCCTTTTAGGTCATATTTTAGCTTTAGCTTCACAGACCCTAGAAGCCATTATCTTAAAATGCTATAAATTCAGTTACAAAATGGAAAGATGATTGTATAATTAATGGAGGTTAATAAAGATCATTGAAATCTTAGCCTGAATGAGGCCATCAGAAACTATTTAATCCAATTTTGGCTGGCACCAGGCAGACCACAAGGGAACCACTTTGTCCGATGGAATCCTTCTCCTCATCACATACTTCCCCAGGGAAGTCAAGTCCCCTTTTTGTTTGAAATATGATGCATCCTTGTCCTGACTAAGCATTTCCTCTTACTTGGAACCTCTTTGCTACCCATGCTATACGTTACAGATTAAGCTTATAGCTGTGGAGCAGTTAGTGAAAGACACTGGACAGGATAAGAATTGGAATACAAAGATCTTATTTTATTAATGACATATACAACTGTCCAGGTTACTTTTGCAAGCATCTATGCAACTGCTGAGAGTAATGTAATTACATTTATGGGCTTGACACCTACATAGGTTGGTAAATTTTACTTCCCTTTTGGTCAAAATATCCAGGAAATAGGTACTTCTGTTTAAAAGGGGGGGGGGAAGTTTCCAATTTTTTAAAAACTGCATTTTTAAAAAATCTTACCTATTCTCAGTAATGGAAAAACAATTTAATAACTAATGTATTTCCAAATTGGAGTCTGCAGACTGCTTCAAATTCACTAAATAATAAGGCAATTACACAATTTAGGAATTGTGTGCACCTGTAGGTATGAGACCTAAAATGTCATAGCTCATACAAGAAAGGATTTGTTTTTCTCCTGTGTAACTTGAGTTCCACAGGAAGATGATCAGAAGCTGATATTTGTTATTCACAGATGTTGTCAGAGAGCTATACTCTTTTTATCTTCTTTCCAACCATCCTTGTATGGCTTTCACTCCAGAAGTCACTTCAAGGTTAGTTCAGTTTATAGTATGGCTGACCAGAAGTCTAGACTGGAAGAAATAAGAGAGTTAAGGACAAAAGGATACTGCAAACTCTGATACCTTCAGAGAGTTTTCTTAGGATCTCTCACCTGGCAGTGCCTTCTGCTTGTAATTAGATTGCTACCCCTTTCTGTAAGGAGGTCAGGGATATGTTCCTTCAGTTGAATAGGTTACTACCCCTGTAATAATGGTGTAAGTGAAGACTACAAGGGCTAATGAATACTAAGCAGAAAAACCCCTGTCTCTGCCACAGGTCCCATCTTTAACTTTTGCTTGATGTGAGTCATCACCTGGGATCTCAAAGTGATGACATCATTGTTCATAAAATAATAAATGTGCAAACTCAAACAAGATAAAGTGTACAATATCACTTGATAAATATAGAACCTGGGGTTTATTCATTTTGAGTATTGTTTGATTTAGTAAATTTCAGTTTCTTCTCAGCTCCTGTGGTTTGAAAAAAGTTACAGTGTGGTTTTTGCCTTGACTGATTTTTATGGTTGATTTATATACATCTAACCATGACCAATGTGAGACTCAAATGCTTGGGAAATCTTGGTGACTGTTGATTGTCAGAGTTTCAAACATGAAAAACAGGTGTAAGTTCTGTGTTTCTGTACAAACAAAAAATATTAACTTTGTTTTTCAAAGTACAAGGACTTTTAAAGTGAGTATCTCTTGTTTGTTTGTTTTATAGTACTGAGGATAGAACCCAAATGTGTTCTACCTCTGAGCTACACCCCCAACACTATTTTATTTTGAAACAGGGTCTCAATAAGCTGCTGAAGACCAGAGAGCCTCCTGTCTCAATCTCCCAAGTACTGGGATTACAGTATATACCACCATGCCCAGCTAATGAGGATCTTTTATTGCTCTCCTTTCATATTGTCTTTTGTATTTTTAAAATGGTAATGGTGGTAGAAATGGTGAGAGAAGCATTTGGATATGAAGGAATTTTAATTTGAATCAGAATTTGAATGAAGATAAAATTGTATGAAAGAAAAATAAAAGGACTCAGTGACTTAGTGAGACCCTGTCTCAAAATAAAGAATAAAAAATAGAGTTGGGGGTATAACTTGGAGGTAGAAAGCCTCTGGGTTCAATCCCCAGTACAGAAAAAAAAATCAATAAGTAAAAATAAAAGGAAATACATTTCAATTTTGACCAAATGGAATGAAGAATAATCATCATCTAGATCATTCTGGATGTTTATTCCACTAAGTAGAACATTCTAAGCAATGGATGTGATATATGGAGCCCAGTGGCAAAAGAGTAGGATTTATAGTATAATGAAGACATTAGAAAATATATTCTATGAAAATGATGAAAGCCACTTGACTATACTAAGGCCTAGATGGAGGGACAGACATAGCAGACATAGTTTTAATAAAGGCATTTCAAACAATCAACTCTGAATTTAGGAAGGGAGGAAATGAGCATAAACTGCATTGCATATATCATTTTAGACTTTACAGAAATAACCATCAATACTTTGAGATACTATAATCAAGCAAAAAAAAAAAAGTGAATCCTTTCCCTTTGACTATCTCTATAAAAAATATTCTTGAATTTTTGTTGTTTGTTTATCTTTGGCATCATTTGAAGCAAATCCAGGAATCTAGGCTGTTCAAAAATTCTATGGTTACAAAAAGTAGAAAATTGTGCTTTATGTAAGGTTTTAACAAAGATTGACACCAAATATCAAATATGTTTTGAAAACTGAGACACAGAGTTGGATTATTTTAATCTCCAAAATGTCTTGATGGTCAAATAACTACCATTTTATCTTTCAGGGTGCAGCCATTAGAGAGACCTGGGATTGTTTCCATGGTCTTATATTACTCCAAGTATATTCCTTCTCTCCATCCAGTGTAATTCAGTGGATGCAAATATCATCTTATCAGTTGTATTTTTCAGAGAAAATATATTTACACTGTCCTCTTTTAACTCTTTAAAAAGTGACCTTTACAAAATTGTTTGCCCTTTCTATCAGTTTCAAGTGGAAAAATTATTATATTTATCTTCTGAATAAATCTGCTGTATTAAAAAAATGTTTTCACACAAATTGAAAATACACCCATGCTGAGACACATATCTGCTCAATTCAGACCCTTTAGATAAAAGTATGTGAGCATCTGCCTAGATGTTTTGTTGGTGTGATGGGCTACATTCCAATGGTCTCCATTTTTAATTGATTACCAGAAGCTGAAGAGTAAGGTTGTGCAAAATTTAAAGAAAAAAAAAAAAAGTGTTGATAATTGTAGGCAAAATACTTTGACCTTTTAGAAAAAAGTTGGAGAAAAAAATCAAAATCTCTGAAAGTATGTATGTCTACACAACCTGTTTATCCAGATAGCCTTGAAATTTTGAGCTGTGTATAGAATGTAGAAATGTTTATTCTTAACTAGGCTTCATTGGTATGACAGGTATGATTATTTTGAAAATCTTAGCCATGTCAAAAGCACTTCAATTTCTACAGAAGCTGAAATCTGAAATGCTGAACAACTCCATTCTTGGGCAGAGAAGGACTTGAGTGCAAAAATGTATTGTTTGATCTACAATGCTGATACTGAATGTTGACGCAAATTAATGTTGAATAAGTATTACGTAGTTTGATGTGAATATTAACAAGATGCCCTTTCAAACTGAAAGCACTGTGGTAGTTTTCCAGTGTGTTTCTCCCTGGTGTGGTATCCTAATTCAGGTAAGAAACATAATATTGATCAATATCCTCAATATGTTGAAGTATAATCCTGTACTACATACTTATTTTTGAAGTCAGTGATGTTTTATATATGGTAATATATGGTATCACACTTGAAGTGGTTAATTCCATTTAAATTATATTATCCAGTGTGTATATCCTGTCCTCTAAAAGCCAGATTCTCCATTTCAATGTGAAGTTGAAGAGGATTTAAAGCATTGTATCTTAATTTCTTAGTTTCTTTTCATAGATGTCTAGTTTCAAACATTATAACCATTTTATTTAAAATGAACCTGTACTTTAACTGGTTGGTGACTAAACACTGATATAAAAGCAACTTACCAGTAAAGTATTGTTGCCTTTCAAGTAATTATTAAAGTAAATGAAAATTTCTGATGAATTATAACATGCAAGGGACAAGTTAAAAAATGAGTTTGGAGGGACCTAAAACAAGACTCTTTCTCCTGTATATCACTTCTTTGTTTTTTGCAATGTATTATCACTGTGTTTCTGATTACTAAAATTACTTCTCCATTATAGACATATCTAGAAAAATCCAAAGAAGGTAATTCACCCAATGTTCTTCCTTCATTCCATCCATTAGAGATCATACTGGATATATAATCTTTCACTTCCCTATTTCATGGACAGTAGCTTACCAGCATTTTTCAAAGAAAATTATAAAATTTAAATGTGCATTATTTTTTATTGACCACATTATATTCCATTGAATGAATAAATGTTATTTTATATATCTATTAATAATATCTCAGGAATCTTTATTAAAAGTAAAATTATTTGGTCATTGCTGTGTGGAATATATTTTCAGATTTTTTTATAGTAGGAGAGATATTCATCTATTGATATTCTTGCAGTTTGGAGGATTCAAGATTTGCTTATCCTGTGGTTCTATAAATGCTTTGAAATGGGTAAATCATAAATTTATTTTGATAGATTTTGGGATTTTCTAATTACCATAATGTTTTCTGATTGAGGTGCTCTGATGACGGTAGAATCCTCATACATTGTTTAATCTAAATGACTGCTGTGCTTTAAAGGTTATATGATGAAGAAATATTGAAGATACTTTTGATTGTTTACTAGATGACATAATTGGAGATAATAGATCCATTTTGTGTTATATGTACATTCATTTATTCAAAAACAGATTTATTATGTTAACAATGCTAAGATCAGGAAGAAAAAAAAAACAGGGAGAGAAGATTCTTCAGGTTGCTCACTATCTAGTAATATGAAGAACTATATTGTATTACCTCTGGTATGCTAAAAAGTAGCAAATTCTAACACTAGAGAATTGTAATGCAGAGGAGTATACAACCCTTGCCTTCCAAAGGCAGAGCTTTGGGCTGGGACTATATCAGTGAGAGTGTGTAAAATCATTCACCACTGTGAGTGGTTTTTTTCTGTGTGTTTTGCAGTCTAACTCCTGATGCCTTAATCTTGTTCTGAATGGATTGACAGATTGATTTCACACTGCTTCCTCTGCTAGCCATTCTATCATGTCAACATCTTACACTTTAGAAATTGTTAAAATGGAGCCATTTGAGCAGATAGTAACCAGGCAGGAAATGCCTGACTTCCATCTCCTGCTTTCCATACCTGTGCCACTTAGATGCATGACTGTGAATAAAGCTGACTGGTGAGATTCAGTGACAATCTCTCCATCCCATGGCACTGGCCAAGGGTCTAAATTTCCAGCAAATGGGTTATTCTCCATTGATTGATTTCCTTCTTGGTCACATATTGCTTTTACTTAGGGCTTCTCCTGATTCCATAGTCCCGCACTGCAAAGTTCTGGTTGCTTTTCTAAACATAGACTCTCCCAGGAGGCTGCATTTCATGCTTTGGTTCTTCAAATGGTCCCTTGTCTCTGGAACAGGGATGCCCTTCAGTGCACTCTGTATATGCATGCATGGAAAACTGTTCTCTCAAGGAGGGCAGGCTGCATTTGCCATGGTGTTGTTTTTGAGCCAAGCATTATTGTTTTTGGCCAGTTGATCGTTTTCTTCTCCATCTCAGAGAATTGAATTATTAATGTGGTAGAATGAACTGTGTAGCTGTTTCAGGGCTTTCATTTACTATATCACCTGTCCTAAAGAATGCTAAATGGAATCCTTTCTTTTCTATGAAATTTCTCCTCTCCAAGTTTTTTTTTTCCCCACAGTGTATATATACCCTCCTACTGCTGAGTATATGCATAATTGTTTTATCATAGAGGGAAATATTCGAACCTATCATCACTCTTTTGGGTTCCAGAAACGTGTCCTCAGCAATACTATTAGTAAAATATCCAATGGTAAGCTAGGCAGGTGGGTTAGTCCAGAAGAAATCAAAGGTCATAATTGATTTTTAAGCCAGGACCTCTGAGATCACAAGGTCACCAGCATCAGGGATGAAGGTCATTTGGTTGATGGACTGGTATGGTCACTCTCTTTGCCCTGTTATACTTTAGCTCAAAAGGTCATACTAAAATAATTTGTTTTTACTTAAGTAGGTATTTTACCTTGGTGACAAACTAAAACAAAAGAGTTATGCACCTCTGTGTGATGATTACTAGCATTCTAGGGAAAAGATTTGTTAGGAGACAGGCAAGATATAGAACTTGCTTTTCTGCAGAAAATGACTTAACTTTCATTGATGAAGCTCTTCACTAAGTAAGCTTTCTGATACCTGTGTGTGAATAGATCTCATGAAAATTTTGGCCTTTAGTTCTTTGCTATGAAACACAGAGAAGGGACAGGTAAGACATTGTTCTTAGTGAATTTTCTTTGTGTTTAGTGGATGCTGCTGATAAAAAAAAAAAGTTGTTCACTCTGATCATAAGATCAGAGTAATGGCCATCTTCTGGTTCCCAGTATTTATTTCGTATTAGGCTATATAGATTACAAGATTTCCTGCTTTGAGGTGTCTCTTATGATGGTATTTATATTATTGATTGATTCTATAATATAACATTCAGTTATCATAGATTAAAAAGGTCAAGACTAGCACAGCACAAAATACCAGGAAAGAGGAAAGAAGAAAGAATAGACTACATAGCATATTATCTCTAGTAAGTGGAGATTCATTTTAAAATTTGCCTTGGTGAAAATCCCTTTAAAATATGTAGCTTTACTTCCTAGTTTTCTCTCAATTAATATATGGTAGCATGTTATTGACAGTACTATTGTAGCTTGATAATGCTGTTTAGCAGGATGAACTATTCCAACTTATCCCTAACTGAATTACTCACTTTTCTATCCCAGTTATTCTTTGTACAGTTAGTTGCTGGGGTGTTGTGTTTGCATGCGGTATAGTGTGTATCAACACTGGACCTAGTCGGGTTCTGGCTTTTTAAATTATATGAAAGGAAAAAGTATAATACTAACCTCACTGATATTTTAATCTAATTTGAAGTATGATAGTTCCACTCAAGAACATGATGATGAATATATTCTTATATGCTGGGTTGTCCTCATGTAAGTGACCGAAGAGTACACAGCAGGGAGAGATGTAACTAGAATGAGTAGACTGAGGCAGGGGCAGATGATATGTCCCTGGAGGGGTGGGTAGAAGGAAGTAGGTGTTCATTCTCTGTATGCAATGTTGTGTGTTCATCTCCTATAGCTGCCATAGCAAGTTACTGCAACTTGGGTGGTTTAAAACAATAGAACATCATTCTTTCCCAATTCTGGAAGCTTGGAGGTCTATACCTAAGGTATCATTATGGCCATGTTCTCTTGAAGTCTCTGGGGAGAAATCCTTTGCCCCTTCTAAATTCTGGAAGCTGCAGGTAATCTGTAATTGTGATAGCACTACTCTACTCTCTTCCTGTGTGTGCACCTGGCTGTCTTCCCTCTGCACTGTGAATGTGTTCAACTGTCTGACATCCTTAAGGGCAGCAGTCTTTGGTTTAGAGCTTACCCCAACCAGTGTGACTTCACCCTAACTGGATCACATCTGCAGAGACCTCATTTCTAAATAAGGTAACATCCACAGGTCCTGGATGGACATGAATCGTGGTGGTGGTGGAGGTCCTATTTAACCCAACACACACAGCAATAAAAAAAAATCCCATTCTCTATCTTGTTTTCTGGCAAAATCTTTTTTTTTAATTTTAGTACATGGAAATCTTCATAAGGGTTCTCACTGATCCTTGTGGGAAAAGTAGCGAAAGCAGTCTGGATGCTAACACTCTGGTGGATTAGAGCTGGCTGAATTATTGCCCCAAAGGGAGACCGATGTCAACCAGAAGAACGTTTTTGTGGCATGCTACATGTCTCTTTTTATGGTCATGAGGCTGTCAAGTTTTTGGTCAATGGTGTGAATGAAGATAATAAAGTTGTATATAGCCCACAGGAGAATAGTGTATAGTTGTGTCTTTAAAGTTGCAACTAAGGCAAGATGTTAAATATATTTTAAAAAGATCTTTAAAAGAAATAAGTGTGAGGCCTGGTATGGCTCTAAAATCAACTATATAGTTACATCATCAGAGGGATATTGGCCTAATGGCAATATATATTTAAATATTCAACAATAATCTAAATATGACTGGCTCCCCAAAAAGGTGATATCACCAAACTGCATTGACAGAATGAGGGAAGTCATCATCTCATTATCTTCCTCTATATTGGACTGATCCAATTATACTGAAAATAAATGTGTTCAGTGAGGATTTCCACACATTAAAAGGAGCTTGATGGACACATTGGAATGTATTCAGAGACTAATGGCTGGGGCATAAGAATGACTCAATATGACATTACCTGAGGGATAAATGATGGAATTTGGAATATTAGCCTGAAGAACAGATGGGCAGGCTGGAACTGAATGAATAATCCTCTTCTTTTTTTAATCTTCAAAGGTTTCTGGGTGTGTGTTTATTGGGGAGAGGGAATCAGCTTAGCCAGTATTGCCTCAAGAGGCCAAATTTGGACAAATCATTGACTACTTATGTGAAGCTCATCATTCATTCCTTGTAATGAGACCCCTCTGCAGAAATGCATAGGCCTTCTGGAAGATAACAAACCCTCAGGACTCCAGGTGTGCAAGAGGCATAGACATCTCACAGAGAGTTGTGAAGCTGCCTCAAATTGATGGAAATATGCAATGTAACCGCTGAGAGTCCTTTGCCTCCAAGTTTTATAACTTCTTTTTGAAAGATAATGCTATAAATCTATGAGATTTGGATGATGCATAATAATGGTAATTACATATTTTTACCTTTCTTTATCATTCAAATCAGTATGCCATGTAAGGAAAGGTGGTGGAGTCAATATGCCAGTGTACAATCATATCCTGCGCCATCCAGTGCAGCTTGGCCTGGAGAACATGTACATGGAGATTTTCAAAGTTGGAAAGTCATATCACTCAAAGGAATTGCTCATGTTAGGGAAAACCTCTGCATTGCCTTGTTCAGAGAATTCTCAACATTTGAAGGGATCAAAAATCCAACTATTTCAAGTTTCAGAGATATCTGGATCAATATTTCTATCTTAAGAATAACACATATTCCAAATGGTTTAAAATGTCATTCACATGTTTTGATAATTTCTGATGACTTTGGTATGTTATAAAATTCCTTTAAATATTCTTTAAATTTTTTTTCAGTGCTGGGGATCAAACCCAGAGCTTAGTGTATGCCAGGCAAGTACTTTGCCACTGAGCTACAACCCCAGACTCCTTTAAATATTCTGAGTATAAAATATGTTACTTCCAATTACTATTGACTAAGGCTACAAAAGGTCTGAATTTTTAGTCCAAAGATAAAAAAAAAAGTAGCAAGAAATAGGGGTAGAAATCCAGTCTCTAATATAAA
This sequence comes from Graphiurus murinus, assembly GCA_004027655.1. Classification (NCBI taxonomy): domain Eukaryota; kingdom Metazoa; phylum Chordata; class Mammalia; order Rodentia; family Gliridae; genus Graphiurus; species Graphiurus murinus. The sequence goes on from PVLC010000877.1 coordinate 169,506, forward strand.
TGATAGCTAATAGTTTAGGAAACTGTTGAGTCTCCAAACCTTACAGCTAACTAATCTGCCATAGGCAACAGAAATATAAAGTGAATCTAAAATCACCATTGATCTTTCATTCTCAACTTAGTAGGGGAGAAATACTTTCATGCAATGTTTTAGATGTTTTTGTGGAAGAATATACAAATTGCATTAAAATGCCACAGAGCATCAAATTCACAGTGAGAAAAAGGGCCAATAAGAATAGCCTATATCCATTCATCCATTGATGGATATCTGTCATATCCACCATAGTTTGGCTATTGTAAATTGTGCTGCTATGAACATGGAAATGCAGTCTGATTGTAATATTTTTAGTTTATTTCCTTTGGGAAGAAGCCCAGGAACACTATCACTGGGTCATATAGTAGTTCTGTTCCCAATCTTCTGAGAAATCTCCATTCTAATTTCCAAAGCAGCTGTACTAGTTTGTAGTCCTACCAAGTAGATATATGTTCTCTTTTATATGTAGAAGATAGAGAGATATTTGGAAATAAGAGCAACATAAGATGCATGATCAGAGTCTCCAGGGGAATAACTGAGTGATTAGGGAGGGGAGAGAGGGAGATAAAGTCATAAAAAAATGCATAGGAGAAATATTGTCATGAACCTATAAACAATTGCCAATTCCAATCTCAGAGACTTACAGGGTGAGGGTGAAGGAGGGGGAATCTGGGAGGAGGGCAACAACAGTTGAGCATGCATTTTTCTAACATTCTGTACCCCAATATGATACAAAATTACAATGCACCCAATAAAAAATGGAAAAAAAGAGAATAGCTTATATCTTTGTTTCAGTTTCTATGGTGCCTATATGTCTCTGTAAACTTAGAAACTTATCTATGTTATTTTATAGAAAGGGCAAAAATGCATATGAACTGAAAGGTTAAGGTAGCTACCTAAACTCAGGTTCAGGTTCTTTTTTTTTTT
>PVLC010000878.1:0-22953 GCA_004027655.1 Graphiurus murinus
GTAATCCCAGCATTCGGGAGGCTGAGACCGGAGGATCCGGGTTCGCGGCCAGCCTCAGCTACCTAGTGAGGCACTCCGCAACTTAGTGAGACTCGGTTTCAAAATAAAGAATAAAAAAAATAGGGCTGGGGGTGTAGCTCGGAGGTAGAATGCCCCTGGGTTCAACCTCCAGTACCGCAAAAAAAAAAAAAAAAAAAAAGAAATGATTTTTATGGAATTCACAAAGTATTTTTTACAGTTCTACAATATTGGTGAAAAACAGACTGTGACATCAGCCAGGCCTGGCTATGAATATCTACTCCAATGATAGTTATATGGGAAATTTTAGTGAAATTTAAGTCTCTATGAACATTATATTTAATAATGTGTAAAATGGGCAAATTAAAAGCCACCATATTGTATGTTGTAATGATGAAATAAAATATAAAGAAAATACCTGGAACAGTGCCTGGGACATAATATTTAATATTCAGTGATAATAATGAGGCAAAAAGTTGATAGAACTTATTTAAAGGCAGTGATGGGAGAGAGTAAAATTATTTTCTTCTTTTATTAAGTTATATTCCAGCTCTTCATTGAATTTTTACATGGTTAAAATCTATTAACTAAAAACTCAATTTCTAAATTATCCATTCTTGAACATCTGCTTCATATACATTTTGAAGTATACAGAAATTTCACATAATCAAAGTAGTAATGTGCATGAATAATTTATGATTTCTTGATGGATACCTATATTTCCCACACAACTTTCTCTGTGAAATTATTTGTATGAATATTTGTTGTATGCATAATAGATAACAATCAGCTGATAGGTAATTCTTGACTAGGTAAATTACAATTTGCAGATAGATATAAAATCCTCAGTATAAGAATAAAATCTTGGTGGTCAAAGGGATATCACTGGTGCAATTTTATTTAATATCATATCATTTTATAACAACAGAGGTTAAAATACTAATTATTGGAAATTTTTACAATATTGATAGTTTTCTCCCTATATTGAAACTTTCTCATTATTTTGGTTGTGAAAAGTGGTAAAATAACAATACCAAATGTTAAAAGATACATCCAACTCTACGTTTTTTAAACATTATAATATTCATACAAAAATTTGAGTATGATACGTAGTGAATTATATATAGGATTTGGAATAGGATGACTCATATGCAAGATTTTTTTCCATGTATTTCTATTTCATTTAGGATTTTCTTCCTAATTTTCTTACCTAATTCCTGTACTTTGGTCACTATTCATGTTGATCAGCATCAGATTCTTTGCCTTTATTGTTTCTTCCATTCTGTTGAATTTTTTTTTTTTTTTTTTAGTTAAATGGTAATGGTCTCAATTTTTTATGTTGGTGAAATGTGTAACTCTAGATTTTAAAAAAATGCTTTGAGGTTTGCTACATTTGAATAAAGAATCTTTTTTTTAAATGTTATACTCTTATTGGTGCATTGTAGTCTTATAGTCTCACATCATAATGTAGTAGTGACATACATGCACAGAGTTTTCAAAGGACATAATTCAGTACACACTTATCCCCCTTTTTTCTTCATATTTTTCTTCATATGGAATAATTAGACTTCTATTTATAAAAAAAAAAAAAGAAGCAAAACTATTCTGGTTCGGTTGACATCCTATGGGTAGGACACCTTTGGGACTTTGGTCCTTTGGTATCATTTTTATTCTCTTGCATCATTGATTTATCTTATTCTCTATGGTCCTTTACTTCACTACAGAAAGAGGATCTTAATCTCCAATGTTAACATATATAAAATAAAGTAAAACCCTCTCTGAACTACATTTTTCCTTCTGACCATCTTCACATTTCCCCGTTCCATCTTAGCTGAACTTCTGAAAAGCACTGTTTCCACTATCTACTTTTCACTCCCTCTCTTCACATTCATGCCTCAAGCAAGCTTCTTTGGGATTTTGCCAAAATATTTTCACTGCAATAACCTCCATGCTAGCAAATTCCACCCTATACCTTCAAAATACTCATTTGACAAAACAGTTCTTGAATTCCTACCATATGTCTGGACTTTTCTAGTCACTCAGCATACAGCAGTGTAAACAGCAGTCAAATATTCCTGTCTGTATGAAGCTTACATCTAGGTGATAAATAACACCATGAAGAAAAAGAATACAAAGAAGGTCGTTTTTCTAACAACAGGAAAGAAAGGCAATTTTAAACAGCAGGTATAGAAAAATTGAGATTAAAGCAAAGACACAAAGTGCATCAGAGACTGAGCGAGACAAACAGCGAAAAGAAGACCCTTCCAAATAGATAGGATAGAAATGCAAAAGCCGTGTTATGGGAGAATGTGTGAACCTTTGGAGGTCTAGCCAGGAAGCCACTGTGGCAAGAAGAGGGAAAGAATGAGGTCAGACAGGCAAGGGACTAAACCATGTAACTAAGTTACACAAGCTTTAACTTGTCGTGAGTAAAATGGAGTACATGGAGTACTAGAGAGTCTAGTGATAAGGAATGGCACTTTTCTTTTTTTTTCTTTTTTTTTTTTTTTTTGCAGTACTGGGGATTGAACTCAGGGGCATTCTACCTCCGAGCTACACCCCCAGCCCTATTTTTTATTCTTTATTTTGAAACCGTGTCTCACTAAGTTCCAGAGTGCCTCACTAGGTAGCTGAGGCTAGCCGCGAACCCGAATCCTCCGGTCTCAGCCTCCCGAATGCTGGGATTACAAGCGTGCGCCACCACGCCCGGCAATGGCACTTTTCTAAGTTTAAAAAGTAAGGACTTTTCCTGAGAAATTGGGGGGGAAAAGTCAATTGCCAATATGAGAAAGACTGGATTAAAGAGATTTTGTGAGAAAATATTTGAATTCAGTTATAGAGTTTTTAAATTTGAGAGGCATTTTAAAAATCTAAATGGAGATGTTTTATAGACACATGTATATGTGAAACTGGAATTCAGGTCAGAAGATCTAAACTAGAGGTATAATGTTGGGAGACACTGGTATAAAAGTTTGTAAAATATTAAGATTGCCTTTTATTCTAAGAATTGAGTGTAAAGGAGAACAGAAAAGCTTTTAGAGTTTGTCATACACTGAACATTTATTTTATTCTTGAAATATTCTGTTTCTCAACTTCTTACAAAATCATTATTAGTTTTCCATCTACCTTACTGATATTTGGTAGATTCTTTGCAAATTCCTATTGTTTACTGCTTCTCTACCTAAAATATAAATAGAAAGTCGCCTGTGGCTTACTCCTAGGTTGACCTTCATTTGACTTTACATTAAGTCTTTGGGGAGAGCTCATTCAGTCCCAGAGATTTAAATACTGCTTTATGGGCTGAATTCCAAATAGGATTACAGTTTAGAACTCATCCTGAATCCAAAACATAGATATCCATCCTGATTTCCAGACATAGATATCCAACTTCCTTAACATATCCACTTAATTTATAACTGTACATATATGCTCTAGAATAAAGAAACAGCACTCTTCCAAGAGAGCACATTTTCTTTTTTCTCCCTATTAAACATTTTTCACTTAGAATCCTATAGCAAGGTAATCAAACAAGAAATTTCAAAATTATTTTAATTGCTTTTTCCATCATATCACTATCCTATCACTTAGTAACTCCTCAAATTAATAATAAATCTTCTTTTTTTCCCCCTCCATTCTACATCCTCACTTTAACCCAGGAATATATTTTCTCTCACCAGGACAGTGCAACAAAACTTATTTCCCTACTTTCCTTCTTGTTTTTCTATAGAGTATATTCCACACGACAATGTAGAATAAAAAATCTTAAAGATAAAATCATATTTTTTCTCCTCTCTCTCAATTAAAAATCTATGTCTTCCTTATCAAGAACCGAGAACATGGTCCTGCAAGACTATTTCAGGTCAGTCTCACTTAGTCCTGCATGACACGATTGTGAATTTCTCTAGATATGTTAAGCTTCCTCTGCGGGGCCTGTGTTTGTTCTAAGAGGCCTGTCTTATTGTCCAGGCACTGCTACCATTCTGCTCTTCTCGGGCCAAGCTTCCTCTCACCCTGCACATCACTTTGTTAGGGAAGTGTGTCTCCTGCTATCTACCAAATCTAGGTGCTCCATCCCCTCTCCTTTTCTTCATCCTAGCTCTCTCCACTCTTTATAGAAGGTGTTCACATCTACAATTCACTTAAACAATTGTCTGTTTAATGTGTATATATGCACACACACATATATACAAGGACCATATGCAGACTTTCTGTGTGTGCATATATTTATTAATTTACTTTTAAATGACTGTTTACAATGTTGCCGGGACTTTGCCTCCCTCTTTTAATATCCTATCCCACTAGCAAATTACACAGAATATCCCAGGACATCCTTACTAAACTTTGAATAATAAATGAAAGGATGGATGCATGACTACTATAAGTGAGATTGTGGGAATTAATTCTATATGGTCTGTTAAAGAAATTTACTAATAAGATTTAGATACTGATAACAAGATAAAATATTCTAGCTGGCACTAAAAAGTATACCTTATCTAATCGGTAAATATTTATAATGGTAGACATTTTAAAGCTCTTTCATGGTATGAGACAATGTGCTATTTTTTTGTATCCCATTTCACTTAATACAACAGTTCTTGCGATCTGTCATATTAATATTTCTATTATTGAAGAAAATGAGTTTATGAGGCTCTTAAAATAGCCAAAATGTGAAAATATTTGAACTTATCTCTTCTTTTCTGAGAGTCTACACTCATTATTACAAACACTATACAAAAGACTCTAACACAAATTGAATTTGAATCATTTATATACTCTACTAACACATATATTATTTTTATACAATTATGCTAAACTGTGGTCTTTAAAAATATGCCTTTATGAAACCAGAAAAAAAATAAATGCTCACTCAGACAAGGGAAAATGTAGAATCAGAATGATGAGCATTCCTTTTATGAGACATTCTTTTATTAAAAAGAAAATTTGAAATAATCACTTGGTCTAAAAATCTTTAAATACCATATTGAATTCGTTTTTGCTGTGTTGATGAGAAGGCTGGAGGCCAGAACTTGGAGAGTTAAATAAAGACTCTATTTGCTCATTTATCAGGTGGGGCTGATGTCTGAAGAAAGATTTAATTTGACTAGGTTATAATTTCCATGTTACACATCTTCTTTCTTGTGGTTCCTGACACTTACTGTAGAGAGGTACAGATTTTCCTGTCAAATGGTTTTACTAAGGAACATGTCATTATTCGTGTGATATCTATCTTAATTGCCTTCCATGTTTATAGAGACTCAAGTTTCTGAAAAATGTTGAAATAATTATATGAGGTAATAGATCATGATAAGTGTGAGAGACAGTGGCAATTTAGAACTTGTGCTTATTTTTAGTGACTTAATATGAAGTTAATTTGTGCTGAAGTTACAAATCTCTCCTCATTTATAGTTTTAATGTATTTTGTTCTTCAAAAGTTTGAGCCTTTATTTCACATCCTATACAAATCAGAATAATTCGTAGCATTTTAGCAAGCATTTTCCTTGTCAATGTTTTCTTTGTAGCATTTTCAATGCTTTTTTTTTCTAGTTTCTTAAACTGAAGTATGGATAGCAACCATTTTATTTGAAAGTGGAAGTAATCTATTAGAATCATTAAAGTGCATTAGTGGTAATATTTCATGGGTTTAAAACAAACCAAAATAAGCTCTGAAAAATTCTGAGGGAAGACTTTAAGGGTAGAAAAGAAAAGAACTAATTCGGGAATTTTAATGAGATACTTTTAGAAAAGAAAAAACATAATTTTTTATTAAATGAAAAGCCAGGATTTGTTTGACACACTATGCTTCTATGCTGTTATCTTCAAATTATACAAGAGAGACTCCATATTTTCACAGTTTAGAAACTGAATTCTATAAAACATATGTACTATATAGAGTCTAGACAATATATTTCTGTGACTTCTGTTAATACATTGGCCTAAACAGATATAAAACATTTTTTCCCAATTGATATATTTCACTCTTCCCCACCCAAGAAAATGGTAATACTAATGACAGAAATAAATAGTAACAATACAATTTATTTAAAAAGGAATGCTACTTTTTTCTTTGTTTTGATGACATCATCTTGATCAAGGAAGTTCTCATGTATAGACTTTTAATAAAGTTTTCAATTAAGAGAGGAATTCTGACCATTTTTCGTATGTGTTATATTCCAAGAACAAACAAAATGCTGTGGAATAAAATTACCTTGTAGCTTATGAAACAAATTGTTCTCTGCAGATTTGGATTGATTTTGGCTTAGAGTCCTACTTATCAGTTAATTAAACGAGAGTCCATTATGCAGATATATTAAGTAAGCTGCATAGTAAAAGAAGCATAGAAATGTAATGTGAAGATACATTACCTGGGAAGAATTCCCACTGGATCATCTACTGTAAAGTTATACCAAAAAGCATTCTAAAGAGAATGCATGAGAAAACATAGAAGAGTCATTGAATGATGTAGAAGCTTAAAATATTCTGAGATTTGTTTGCAAAAAAAGATTTTTATATAAAGAACCTTGACTTCCTTTCTTTTCCCCCCTAGTCAATGATTATCTTTTGATTTCAGAGCATTTAGCACTGGATTTAGGAAGTGTCTTTGCTCTAAGGTAATTTGATGACTGTAGAGTGAATAGTCTAACCCAATGGACATAAAGGAATAATTAAGGTCCATCAGCATTTCTTCTTATGAAAATTTTATTGGATAAATGATGAATTGGTGCATAACCTTTTAATTTATTAAATATTTATTCATGGTTGACCTGAATAGTATTTTTTAGAGATTTAAATACATGTTTTGCATATAGTCATCATATCTTCTGAATCAAAAACAAATATCTTTATGGGAAAAATGATACAAAGAAATGTATAAAATTAAACCTATGCTAGATAGTACCAGAGGATACTATCAACTTTCTTATGTAAACTAGGATGTAAAAGAATCAGAACTATTCATCCTAATTTTTAAATATCTCAATACATTTTCAATGCCTTTATTGTAGGGAAAAAAATAAATCTATGCTATGCATCTAACAGAATGAGTACAAGTTTAGGAGTACCCCCCCCAAAAAAAGAAATTAGATTTCAAATGATGTTTTCAATTTAATTTTTAATCTAATTTAATATAAATTAGCATTCAATTAGTATTTAATGTATTAAATCAGACACCAAATTTCTTTAGTGCCTTTATTTTAAATATTTCTTTTAAAGTATCTATTTACAAGTACAATCTAATTAAATATTGGTAGGTGGAGTCTTTGCAAAATAATTAGGTCATTAGGGTGGAACATGAATGAAATTGATGCCCTCATAAAAATAAAGGCACTGCTGAGAATATTCTCACCCTCTTTCTATCATGTGGGGATATAAGAAAACAGGTCTGTAACACAGAAGTGAACTCTCATGAGAACCTTACAATACTGGTTTCAGACTTGCAGCCTTCAGATTTGTGAAAAATAATTCTCTGATGTTTATAATCTACCCATTCCTTAGTACTTTGTTATAAAAGCACAAACCAAGATACCCTCCTCCAACATACAAACCTTCCCCTACCATCAACTTCCCTCCTGAGAGTGGGACATGTGATATAATGTATGAACCAGTTTTGATACATACCTATCAACCAAAGCCCCTCACTCACATTACTATTCACTTTTTGGGCTGTGAATTTTATGGCTTTTTTTTTAAACCTGTACTATGGCATATATCCACCATTGATAGGATCTTACAGAATAGCTTCAACTCACTAAAATTCCTCTGTGATCCATCTATTCATCCCTTTCTTCCCTAAAACTCCAAATAACCACTGAACTCTACACTCTGCATAACATTTTTTCTATAATGTAATATTGTTGGAATTATATAATATGCAGACATTCACATTAGTCTGTTTCACTTAGAAGCAGGACTTAAAAGTTCCTCTATGTCTTTTTGTGGCTTTACAGCTCATGAATGCTTAATGCTGAATGAACAGTCCACTGTATAGATATGCCAGAATTTATTTATCTTTTCACATATTGAAGGATATCTTGGTTTCCTCCAGGTTTTAGTAAACATGAATAAAGTTGCCATAAATATTTGTAAAAATTAATTTTAATCTAATTCAATTTAAATTAGCTTTAATTAGTATTTTCAAAGCATTAAAGGGTGAAACTCAGAGTTTTCATTAATATGTTTATTTTAAATATTTCTTTTAAATTGCATAGCACAGGTAGGGAAGTGATTATTTTTAAATTAATTATGGCTTCTAAAATTCTGAAGTGAGGCAGATCCTGGAATACAATGATTATATACAATAAATCATAAAAGTTAGTGAACATTAACAATCAAAAGCTAAGGAGAAAAGACAACATGACATTATTTCACATTCTGTGTATTAATTGTAATTTTTTAACATAGTTTCTGTTTTCTTAAAATTGCACAGATCTAAGGTTAGCTGTCATCACAGGCCCACACATCTTATCTGCCATGGTTGCTCAGCCCATATGATATCCACTAGCTGCTTGTGGCTTTTTATCATGTGAAATATAGCTCCGGTTTTTTTTTTTCATTTTATTTAATCATAACTGATTTAAATTTAGAATCAGGTAATGTAAAATAAACAATAAAGCATGACTTTATTGTTTTAGTAGACTAGATTTTTAACTGTTGCCTCATATAATATAGAATTGTATTTTAGTAAAGGTTTTGGGACATGCATTCTTTCCAGTTCTATATACTGATGGTTATAACATTAAATATGTTTATCTGATTATTTCATGAAGACAGAAAGAATCACAGTGGTATCTAAGTAAATAATTGCTAACAAATTGAAATACTTATTTTAATTATAAGTAAATTAGTCTCTAATCTATTGAACAGATTAGCTATTCCCAAAGAAAATTAATGTTCAATATGACATGTACTATAAGTATAAATACCACGTAGATTTCAAAACTTAATATGAAAAACATAATGCAGAACATATCATTGATATATTAATGACTAAATGTTAATATTGTTGACATATTTATTAGATGTACTAATAATTAATTATGTCTGTTCCTTTAACTTATTTTTGCATAGTCATTAAAGAATTTAAAATATTAAGATGCTTGTCATAATATTATTGCTATTATTTATTTTTCAGTTAATGTTATGCTAAGGGATCTAGGACCAGCGGGCAGTTAAATAGAGAGAAGAAATTCTGAGGACCTTTACAGGAATGGTCGTTGAAGATATTTCACAGCAAAGCTGAGCTATCATGAGAGAATCTTTAGGAAGTTACTGGCATTGGGAAGAGTAGATTTAAAACTAAAGAACTTTAGGTCTAGAAATAATTCATAGCCCTGAAATGTTAAGAAACTTATTTAAGTTCACACAGTGGAGTCTGTACCAAGATTTACCAACTTCCAAACCGGTGCTCTTTCTATATCCTACCTGTGTAAAGGAAAATTTAAATCTGAGAATTTCTCTTTTGCTCTCCCACTCTTCTGCTCTAATCATAATTTCTATTGCCATAAGTAGCAATAATTTGTATAATGCTTCCTCTTCCTCAGACACTAGTCAGTGTTTTCCATATATTAACTAATTTAACAACTGTCATTTTTATGAACATGTCACTTTTGGCCAAAGACAATTATTTGCACAATTTTCACATTATTTCCAAATTTAATTCTTAATGAATTCTAGTTATTTCTTTTTCTGGAAAGAAGTCCATTCTGATTTTTTGTAGGTTTTGAAGCATTGGCCTAAGAACCAGAAAGCTTTAGGCATTAAGACCTGGTTCTGCTATTTTCTAATATGACTTTAGGATTAATGCTTTTTGACAGGGTTGCCGTTTACTCAGGACATTCATCCTTCTCTGTATGAATATAGCATCAGGCACAGAGCATATTTTTTTTTATAATGTGAGGATTCCATTAAATATCACATGTAAAATATTTTACATATTTTGTCACATATAATTTACAAATTTATAACACTTAACTATTCTTTTAACATTCTTCGGGTATATAAACTATAGTGGAGGCTGGAGGTGCAGACATGAAAAGACAATCTTTCTTGTTGATTGAGTCCTTGACTTCTGCTCTAGAGTTCTTATAGACGTTTCACTAAAAGTTACACTGCTTAAGAGGGATCCTATGGTGAGAGAGATTATGAACTATATAGTTTTCAAATAGTTCCTATTTTAGATAAAAAACTAAACTTAGAAGACTCAGTTAATAGAGATTTATCTTTAAAAAGTCACGATTAGCAAGAGCTCAGCACATGACATATGAAAAGTTTTCCCATCACCAAACATGATTAAAAAGTCTAAGCTGAGCCCGATGTGGTGGCATACGCTTGTAATCCCAGCATTCGGGAGGCTGAGACCAGAGGATCTGGGTTCGCGGCCAGCCTCAGCTAACTAGTGAGGCACTCCACAACTTAGTGAGACTCGGTTTCAAAATAAAGAATGAAAAATAGGGCTGGGGGTATAGCTCGGAGGTAGAATGCTCCTGAGTTCAATCCCCAGTACCGCAATAAATAAATAAATAAACAAATAAATAAATAAATAAATAAATAAGTCTAAGCTGGACCTTTGTGCAAAAACTCTATAGAGGAAGGGGTCGGTGAGAGAGGGCACCAATACCTACATCAACATTTTAAACTCTATTTGCTAGATACATTTCTTCTGAAATTGCCTCATTGAATTTGCCTCATGGAAAAATTCTTCAGCATTGGCTCATGGAGAAATGTAAGTCCCTTGAGGACATATCCACATTAAACCAAGAACAACATCCCACAACCAGGGCCCTAACATGGGACTACTGCAGTAAAAGTAAAAGAGAGTTTATAGTAGAAAATGGGGTTTAAAGAGCTTTAGCTAGCCAGGAATAGGGGCACATGCCTATAATCCCAGTACTTAGGAAGCTGAGACAGGATCCAGGTTTGAGGCCAGCCTCAGCAACTTACCAAGGCCCTCAGTAACTTATTGAGACCCTGTTTCAAACTAAAAATAAAAAGGGCTGGGACTGTGGCTCACAGGTAGTTCAATCCTCAGTACAAAAACAAAAACAAAACAAATGTTTTATCTAAAGAGTGGGTAGAAACCCCAGCAAAAGACACTATGAAGTACAAGATAGACAACTAACCATGTTATATGAATGAAATGTAAAGTACTTGTGTACACCAGGAATGGAGGATTCTCAGCTACCAAGAAGCATTATCTCTAGTGAAACTAGCTAATATTCATTAGTGAGAAGAAAGGCTCATATGTAAACAACTTGGTTATATCCCATCACTACTAAGACTCATAGGCTATCATTTAAATCTAGAAGTTTTCTTGATAGTGGAAGGGGGAAGTGATATAAACCCTGAAATTTTAAGCATTTATCCCATGAAATCTGAGTAAACACAAAAAGACCATTATCCTAGAAGAGAGTAAGTTTTAAGTATATTCTGTAATCAGCAGGAATATATGAGCATAATAAAAATGTTATGCAAAATGATCTATTTTTTTCATACTTACAATTGACAATCACTACATTTGGACCTACTATGTATTTTAAAAATACATGTACATATTACAGTTTAATATTGATAAACTCATCTCATTCATAAAAGATGATATTATTGGTATATTTAATGCTATATATGTACATTGCAATTATTTTACTACATTACTTCTAGATTTTTCACAAGTCCTGTGAGATTGTAACATAAGTATAATATAATTTGTCTTTGAATTTTGAAGGGCATATACATATGTGTATATACGTATATATGAATTTTTAAGGGCATGTGTGTGTGTGTGTGTGTATTAGGGATTGAACGCAGGGGCATTCTACCTCTAAGCACCCCCAGCCCTTTTGATTTTTATTTCAAAACAGAATCTCACTAAATTGCTGAGGGTCTTGCTAGGTTGCTGAGACTTGTCTTGAACCTGTGATCTTCCTGCCTCAGCCTTCCAAGTATCCAGATAACGAGTATACACTTCCATGCCCAGATACATACATACATATATACATATGTAAATATTTAAATGTATATGTAAATATATGTGTAAATAAATATATACATACATATATTTAAAAAGAAGACTTAGCCAATGAAAGCATTATAATTGTATTGTGTTTAAAACTTAGGTTGTTTTTTATTTTAGTCAAATTCATTCTGATATCAATGGTATGGAGATTGATTCAAATCCTTAGAAAACAGCAAAACTTTATACAAAAATATCTAATTTTTAAAATGTTAAATTTTATGACAATTTTTAAGTACATTCAATTTTCATTAAATTTTTCTTCTATACTCTCTATCAAAGTCTATTAACACCTTATTTTATGCAATCCTCTTTATCAGAGTCTCAATTTAATGACTACTATGACAGCTTTTCTCAAGATTCGTGTTCACATGAGTAGTCACATGTTAATGATATTGTTAACTCGCAGCCAGGAGAAAAGAGGATGATAATATAGTTAGGCAAGATAAAAGGAACAATCAACATTATTACTAAAATTCTACTGTATTTATGAAACTTCATTCTATATCTTAAAACTATTTTTCAACTTTGCAAGTCAGGTAACTTAATTTCTAACTAGTAAATGTTGAAATATTGAGTAAGATAAAATGTTTTAAAATTATTATAGTTGATTATAGTTCAGGAAAATGTACTCTCAGCATTGTTTTTTATGTAGAATACTTTTTATTTTACTAAGATGTGTTTCACAGTGAAATTTCTACTTCAGAAAAATTTGAAATAACATAATTAGCTGGTTTACTGTCAAATATATCACAATTTATGAACAGAACTTTAGGATAGGAGATATAAAGAAGATGATGAATAAACTTATATCTGTATATTAAAGTATCACTGCTAATCTCACTAACAGGTATGAGGATGGTTGTATGTGGTGGGATCTGAAGATAATCACAGCAAGTGCTGTGTGCATGTATATTTGTATCACATTGAACTTCCCTATGATGTATAACTATAATACACCAAAAAGAATATATTCAAATAAATGAATAAATTTAAGAGATTGGAATTCTTAAATATGTTAGTATATTTTATTAAAATCAGTCAATTTTGTAATAAGTGAAACTACTTATTTACATTTAGAAAATTTCCACAGTTATAGGCTTTAAGATATATGGATTTTGTAAAACAGAAATGGAAGACTACATATATAGTTATTGTAGAAACTAACTATAATTTTATTATTGGTTGATAAGATACAGGGCCTTAAATTTTATATGGACATGTCTAAGAAATATTTATTTACATCACAGAAGTAGTACTATAGGGGAGTTTTCATGATTATTTTAGACAAGTCAGCAATTAGACTATTTTGACCATTAAAATATTCTGATGATAATGTCTGTTTGTATAGACTAATATAAATGTACTAATTAAAAAACTAGATCTCAGTAGATCACGGCATACAATGACAAAATAGTTACTTAAATTATATTATCTGGTGGTCAAAAATGAAGAATCAATTAAGTTAATATTTTTAAATATTAAGTGTTTACAATAAAATATTTTGGTGATGTGGGACCTAGAGGCAGTACAGGTAGGTGGTGAGGTCATGCCTCTGCTTAACCTGCAAATCCTGAACAGCCACAGATGAGCATTTAGTTATATAAAGATGACTAGGCAGGTCATCCTTTGCAGCCACAGAAATGTTTATATTTATATAAACATGACTAGCTAATGCATATCATGCATATGAATGTTATGCTGGTATGATGTGCACCATTTTGCCCAGAGCCCTGTAGAGGGGGTGGGTCTGAAAAATAAAGCTATTGTTTTCCTCTGTAAAAAAAAAAAAAAAAGCTAGATCTCTTAAATCAGACAAGCCCATAATACAAGAATAAAATAGTTTTCTCTTTGTTTCACTCTACTATAACATTGAAAATAAGTTCTCAATGAAAGTAATTATTTAGGATTGAAGGAAACTTAAAAAAATAAAGGTAGCAATAGTATTAAAATCAAAATGAAGGAAAACAAGGTACAATATTAGAAATTATTGTCAAAGACTGTACACCAATGAAACTTAAATTACTATTATCTCAAAACTCAATATGTGAAAATAATCTACTTCATAAACTTAAAAGAAGGCAGTGGTCTATGTATGGAAAAGAATACTTTGATATAAGAAATCAAATATTTATGAATTTTCCATAGCCCATACTTACTAAATGTTAAATAAGACTATGATATAAAAATGTATATTCATTTAGTAGTTCTTCAACTACACTACAGAATTTCATCCAATATATTTACCAGAAAAATAAGCTATCTGTCCATATTCAACAATTGCTATGACAGTAAAGTACACCTGACCTGAAACAGAAGTTTTGGTCTTTTCTAATTTTCTCACACTCCCCCACCCAAACTTGGAATTGTAAGTATGACTCATATTAAGAATTATCAAGTTACAAAATGGATTTCTGGGGTAACATAAGGGATATACAACTCCTTGCATTATATTAGTAATAGGTATGTGAACATACAACAGAAAAACTAATGTTTAAATAAAGTTAGAAAAAATATAGTTAAGCATACTAGTGACAGCAAAGATTAAAGCACTATCACCTTTACAGAAATTTGCTTTGATGCTGGACTCTATTTTTAAGCCTGGACTATATTTATGATTTTGAAAACATCTGTTACATAAGGGAAACTATTTCTCAGTTTTACTTACAAAATGCCTTATTTTAAAATTGATTACAAGGAAAAGTGCTTTTCCCTGAAGAAACATGGGCATTCTTGTTTCTGATAGTGAGGAACGTAAAAGCTAGCATCATTTTTTCCTTTCTAACTGCATTCTTAGATTCAAATATTATTTTTGATCACAATATTTAAAGCATTTGCTCCTCTTGGTTGGAATGTGTGCTTTCTCATTCATTTCATATGGCTGATGATCTCTTTCCACTGAAAGAGATTTTTTTTTTATTTGCTGAATGTCTGATTTTTACTACAAGAAGTAAGTATTAATACCTGTGGATTTGAACAATAATGTGTCTGGCTATTGTGATTTTTTTTAAAGCATGAATAAACAAAGGCTCAGAGAACTTAGACATCAATTAGTAACTTAACTATTCAACTCTAATCTTCTGACCCCACAAATCCTATTCTTTCCCTAATACCGTATGATGTATACTCAATAATCTTCTTTGTCTTTGTTTAGTAACTGTATAAACACATTTAAATAAAAAACCTCCTAAATATTCAAAATAAGTTCTCCAAAGGTATTTATTTTTCAATTAAAGGATAGTAATCTCAAATGTCAGGGGCCTGCCTCGGTGTAACTGTGGTCAAAGGAAGTGCATTTCCAATATGGTCTAAAAGTTTTGCTCTTAAATGTTTTTCTAACAACTGTGAGGTCCAACTGATTCCTAAGTGATCATAATCTATTTGAGAATCTATGAAATATTATCTTTCATAAATATAAAGCTCTGTATATTGCTATTAATATATCTTTCTTAAGTTAAAGGTAGGTGTCTATAAAATATTTACCTATATAAGAAGAATCATATGAAACAACCTTATGGAATGAAAGAAAAAATCAAAATGCGACGAAATCTACAGAGATTTGTTAGCATTAATCTAGAATTCAGAAAAACTCAAGTATTTAGATATTTTGAACTGATAAAATGCTGTAGTTCCTAAACTTCCCTAACATGACTCTTACAACTACAGCTTTGATTAAAAAAGCAAAGTGTAAAATGTTGAATGACTTAAAAAATAAAAATATTGTAACAATATTTTATTCTCAAATGATGAAGCCTTCTAGATTTAAAAAAATGATATGTTTGAGGTAAACACCTTCTATAGGTAACATTTTCTGTATTAGTTGAATATCATGTGAAAATCCCCTTCTAATTCAGAACAAAAGAAAATATGATTATGTACACATGGAAATAAAAAAAATAGATTTCAAGTTTATACTAAAAATGTGACAATAACATGTAGGTTTCAACAAATAGGTAGAAAGACTCCCAAACACCATGGTTAAAGAAAAGTTTGAATATTTATATGAGGAGCAGCACAAATCAAGTTCTCAAGAGATTTAATGGAATTTGAATATAGTAATGATATTAAAAACAAAGACTCACATAGTAAAATAATATTGAAATGATTCTCTTTGGGGGAAGCAGAATTAAAAAGAAAAATTTAAATCAAAGAAGAGATGATAAAAAGTTTTCAAATAATATATTTCCAATACAAATAAACTCAAGAGGAAAAAAAGATGCTTTTTTATTTTTATTAGAAGTGGACATATTCATTGTAAAATCTTAGAGAGAGAAATTTTTTTATATCAAAGGCATTTTGTTTTAAATTACAACTTTTCTTAGTACTTTTGAATGGGAATATATATGTATTTATTTGCTTTGTATTTTTAGTCTTTATTTAATCCTATTTAAAAGGATAATACCTAAACCAGTCAGGAAGACAGCTTATAATACAATTTAAAAGTGGCTCTATTTGACAAAGCACTTTGGTGTGTCTATGTGCCTACTCCAACAGTTATAAAAATTATATAATTATAAAAAATGGGTAGTGGCATTCAATGAACCCTTTAGTAGTTTACAGTTAATTTTCATGGTATTTAGTAAAGGACACAGATTAAATAAAATTATTATGAAGAAAAGAATCTTAGGAACTTAGAACTACATTAAAATATTAAATGAATTCAAAATTATAGATAAATCAGTAATAATTACTAAATAGTCAGTAATATTTAAGTCATTAATAAATTAAGCTGCATGGAGACTTAGTTTTGATTTTTATATATATAATATATTTATATATATATATATATATATATTCTACAAAATTTTCCATTTAAATTGATTTTAATTTAGATACCACTGAAATGAAATAGTGGCATGGAACGATATGAAAAGCATGATTATCCTTTCATTTTAGACCATGTATTTCTACATGTCAGAATTATGATTTTTACAGACATTAAAGTTAGCTTCTTAAGTTTTCAATCCAATATTCTCATTTGACTATGATTTCAAGAATTTTTTCTCCAACATAATTTGTGATGTATAGGTAAAATATTACTTGGAAATAATAAAGTTAGAAAAATTAAACATTTTTATATAAATGTATACAATGCAAAGGCATACTTTTAGGTAATAAAACACTCCATCTTGTTATAAAATCATAGCTTCCATTTAATAAAGATACTTTATTTCTTCTGTGTTCTGTAGATCTAGATTACACCAAACATTGTGCCAATTTTAAGCCTCTTTCCCTGCCAAAAATAGGAATAAGTCACACCCCATAAAACACTTGCTTTGCATTCTATTATGGTGAATTCATTGATATGCTATGTTTCAGGATTGAAACAAGATAGGTGATGTTGGAAAATCAAATTGAGTTTTGAAAATACCATAAAACTCAATTTAATGCCAATGAGTAGAATATTAAAAATAATAATTAAATATACACATCAACTGGTGGTTTTTTCCACTGTCTTAGAATGCAAAACAATACTACCTGCAGACACCTGTTCCATGAAATTTTATTCCATACAACAAAGTGTCACTTAACTTTTGAGATGGGCCTATTTTTTTCCAGTAGGATTTACATTTAAATATAATATAAATGCTACTTTATAAAAAGAGAAGGCATCTGACTGACAGATTCCATGAAAAGAGAGGGAAGGCTCACCACATTAGTAGGAGGCCCGTCATTTGAATTTCTGCCCTGCGGTCTGCCTTACCTCTTTGCAGAAAGGAATCAGAGCCATAAAATCAAGTGGTTGAAAAATGTCACATGGAACAGGGTTAGCCTAGAGATAAAAAAGCTTCACAAGAACTATTTCTTTTCCAACAAAAAGTCCTCTGATTTGAAAAGTGCACAAAAATTTAAAAATTGAAATTGGAAACTATATAAAATATGTGTGTGTGTGGGGGGGTGGTACTGGGGATTGAACTCAGGAGCGTTCTACCACTGAGTTACACAATCAGCCATTTTATTTTTTATTTTGAAACATGGTTTCACTTAGTTGCCTTGAACTTGGGATCTTCCTATCTCAGCCTCCCTAGTATTCCCTAGGTATTACAGGCATGTGCCAGTGCACCAAGCTATGTAAAGTATTTTTGAAAATTTTAAATTTTCAAAATTTTAAATTGGTAAAATTCAAATTATCAGGCCTCAGCAATTATTTTTAATAAAATATATAAACAAAAATGAATTTTTATATTCATAGGAAAATATGTCTATGAATTTTACATTTTTAAAAAATTTACATTTTTTAAAATGTAAAATATAGCATTTTATGGTTGGTAATATTGCTGTTATGAAAAATGTTAATAAATTGCATAGCTTTAAAAGCATGTTTTATTCATGTTTCCATTCTGATTTACTACTTTAGAAATATAAATTATTATATTTTCTATGTGGATTTTGCCTAAAATTTTTATTTTAAGCTACTCTTCTAGATAGGGAATACATTATTATAAAAGTCAAATTACAAATCACATTAATCTGTTGCTATTATTAAGAGACATCTTGTTGACCAAACAGCTATAGAGAGGTTGCTAATCTTAAAAATATAAATTTATTGCAGAAATTTATAGTCTAATAAACACTATATGGACTAAGCTGTTTTAGTTACTAAGTATAGGATTCCTAAAGTCATCATGTTAAATCTCCAATGTGCTTAAGAGGAAAGATTATCAAAGAGGAAAGTATTTTAAAAACAAAACAAAAACATAAATGGGAAAATGTAACTGTGGCAATGCTCACTATTCCCTAAGCAATTGCTGATCCACTATTGAGAATGAAATGAATTATTAACATAAGTAGTCTCAGGATAAAGCGCACTAAGCCCACATAATATCGCTGCGCACTGTAGAAGCTACATTTTCATTAGTACTCCATCTTCATAATAATCTTGTTCCAAAGAGTTTTTTCTAAGTTAATACATCAAATATTATATCCTGCTTATTCAAAATTATGCCTGTTAATAAAGTTGGTTGATAATAATCCTAACAAGGTTAATTAAACTAGCAATAACAGACACATTGTGTATGGAAATGGATTTCAAATGGTAAAGAGACTGTTTACCACTGCAGGTTTTTTGCGATGTTTTGTGATACAGCTTCAAGTAGCATGCCCAGTTGCTAAAGCACTTTAGTAAAGCAAAATATTAGATCTGTTTCTATCTTTGTTGATGTTATAATAGTTTTTATTCTGGACACTGTGCTATAAAATCAACTAACTTTAATATTGTAATTTACTTATGATCACATTATTTCCTCAGCAAAAAATGCCCATCTTTGCCTATTGAAATTGCCACCTATAAATGCTAAAGATATTTTTCTTTTATCACAAAATGCAGTTGTGTGTACTAAAATTATTTTACACATGAAGAAAGGCAGAGGCAGTCATTAAATATACCTTGATACGGAGCACTAAATCCACGATATCGGTGATTGCTGTCTGTAACGAAATGCAGTCTGAGCCAGTTTTTGTTGCTGATAATTGGTGGTGGTATATTCATTCCAGATAACCTGAATTATGAAAGACAACAACATAAAAATTTAAAAAGCTTTTCAGCAGTAAATATTTTCACTGAATTGGGACCAAAAAGTATCTACTATACACAAAACACATGACTTTGTGTTGTTAACTTTTTAAGGACCAATGAAATAACTACTTTAGATACTATAAAATTAATCATAGAATAGTGCAATTTTCAACATTCTGTTCCAATTAAGTTGCATTTAATATAATCAACTGTAATACTCTAGCTGCATATGATTTTGATTCATCCAAATTCATTTGGTGCACTGATTTGTTTATTACATTGATAATAACAAGTATAACGGTTATTGAACTGATATTGCTAATCATTGTGTTCCTTATGTGTATACTGATAAAATATAGTCACAAAATAAAAATTCTTCAAATAATTTGAGAAGCTTATATCACTGAATTTAAGTGTAAGTTATTTTCTTACACTCCCTCCCTCCTACCACCTATCTTTATATTTTGCATTGGATGCAAATTTCACAATTGTCTTTTCATAGACTAAGCACTATTTCAATGCATGTTTATAACACTATAACACTATACATTTTCATAATTATCATTCACTATATACTCCTATAATGTATTAGTGGCCTTCTTCAGTGGGTAGGCAGAAAACAGGTTTATTTGGTTTTACATTTAGTCTTGATATATTTAGTAACAAGAATACTATTCCTAATCTCCTTAAGTTACTTGAAGTAAAATATTGAAACTATGCTTCATATGTTGGAAATGGCTAATATATGAAACACCTCTTGCTTTGTAATATTTTGATGATTATCAGTGAAGAGGTTTGATTTCCTTCAATAAAGGAACATCTCCTTCATAGAATTCCTCTGTACACCTAACCCTTTAAATACTAGGTGTGTGATATAAATCCATAGCAAACATTTCTCAAAGGCTAACTATTACATAATGGAGAATATTAGATGAAGATTTCTTAGTAACCAGCATCTGACACATATTACCGTTCTTCAAAACTCACATTTTGCTTCTTCTGAAATAAAAACAGCTGATTTATTTGTGTTTGTGTTTGAGTGGGGTTGGAAGGGGTTGCAATTCTTCTCTCAGCACTTGGCAATCTCTCATGCTAGGAACCAGTAGGAGGATGATGTGAAATCTATCACTGTACAATAACCTTCTATCCAACACCCACCCTCCTTACCCATGAAAACCCATCTTCCCATGTTTGGGAGCTCGCCACCATTTTTAGTGAAGGACTACCTGCCCACCAAATGTAAATTTCTCTCTACTGTATCATTGAGTCTACTGGTGTATAGAGTGTTAGATTCCAACAAGAATAAATTAGTCTCTATCTGACACATTTCTCATTTCCATTGTTGGTTTGGAATTTTCTCTTTTTCCTCGTCATCCTCTAGTTTATCTTCTCATAGAGGCGGCCCTATTTATTGGTCCAGCTGGCTGATTTAGTTGCATATTTGAAGTTAGTAAATAAAGATATGTAACACACATCTACAATTTTAAGACTCAAATTTTACATTTTTACTTCATTATTTCAGAAAATGTCCAGGTTATGTTTACTCTGTTGGTTTTCTTGGTTCAAATGGCAATTCAGTGAAAAAAAAAATCTTTGGATTTAATTCAATTATATTTTCAATAGAGTAGCATGGCTCATGCCAGATTTTCATTTACAATTTGGTTCTGTTCAATTCCCTAATTTGGTGAACATAATAAACGTTAGAAAAAGTTTAAATTATTTTGACAGGCTGCGCACATTTTTAAATGTAATGAGACTATAATACATGAATGACTGCAATACAGTGAAGCACAGTGGCTGGGAATCGACACTTTAAAAGATCCAATAAATGAAATGTAACACCACAAGAACATTAAGAAAAGTGATAGAAGAAAGAAGAGAAGATGGACAATTCAATAAAAAGAATAAACTTTCCAACTTTTCTGAGAACATCTAAGACAATTTTAGTAAAAGCAGTAATAGATACACTATAGAACTAAAACTTGCTACTTGAATTCACCTCAGAAATTCAAAGGAATGTGACTGAAGAGTGGAGCAGAAGGAAGAATGTGCATGGGGTGGAGCAAATGAAGGCAACTTGACAGAGGAGGAACCAAGAGAAATTAATAATCTCCTCTTATCCATGGGCAATACCTTCCAAGACACTCATGGGATGCCTGGAATCAAGGGTAGTACTTAACTCTATATATACTATATTCTTTACTGTGCAAATATACTTATGATAAAGCTTAATTATAAATTAGGCACTGTAATAGAGCAACAATAACTATTAATAAAACAGAACAATTATAATAATATACTGTAAAAAAGAGAAAGTGCTATGTGAAGATGGTCTTTCTCAAAAAAATCTTATTCTATTTTAATCTTTTCACATACAGGAAGTATTTTAAGCTTTTCTTCACTATATCTGAATCACAAGCATCACTACTCTTGCACTTTGAAGGCATTGTTAAGTGAAATAAGGATCACTTGAGCACAAAGCTGTAATACTACGAGTGTTTTATCTGATAGTAAAATGACTAATGAGTAAGTAGCATACATAGGGCATACACTGGGCAAATGGATGAGTGCCACCACAGAAAGGACTGCTCTGGATGGCATGAGATTTCATCGTGTTGCTCAAAGTGGCACTCAGCTCATAACTTATGAGTGGTTTATTTCTAAAAATGTCCACTTAATATTCTCAGACCACTGTTGACTGTGGGTAAGTGAAACTGCAGATAGGAGGAGACTAACTTATTCCTGACATCCTTAATGTCTCAGCATATGAAGCAGGCTCTTGGATAATCCAAGACATTGTACTAGAAATCACAGCACTCTACTATCAAAGAAGAAATTTACATTTATCATTTTTAGGGGAGCCACTTAGACTTTGTAGATTGTGGTAACTTAGTATGGCTCATTATTTAAACACATGAGACTATCTAGTAAATGCATCGGCATCTATTTGACCCTTATTTATTACGTTACCAGGAGAACTGAGAAATGGGATTTAGAGGATATATACCACCTAGAAAGATTCCATTAAACTAATTAATTTAGATAATTAGTTTCTTGAATACTAAGGAAGATATTCCTTAAACATAATTCATTATTATCCCTATCAAATCACTGAGGTCATTTGAGAGTAAGCAAATGTAGGTTCATTCTCGTACAAAGTCACAGTGGTGCACACCTATGATCTCAGTACTTAGGAGGCTGAAACAGGATGATAGCAGGTTCAAAGTTAGCCTCAGCAACTCAGTAAGGCCCTCAGCAACTTAGAGAGATCCTATTTCAAAATAAAACATAAAATAAGGCTAGGGGCAGCTCAGAGATAGAATGCCCCTGGGTTCAACCTCCAGTATCACTCACACACACACACACACACACACACACACACACACACACACAAAATAAAAATAAAAATAAAAAT